>PVKP010034238.1:0-24381 GCA_004027715.1 Plecturocebus donacophilus | reverse complement strand
TAAACTAGTTCAACCATTGTGGAAGACAGTGTGGCGATTCCTCAAGGACCTGGAAATAGACATTCCATTCGACCCAGCAATCCCATTATTGGGTATATATCCAAAGGATTATAAATCATTCTACTATAAGGACACATGCACACGAATGTTCATTGCAGCACAGTTTACAATAGCAAAGACCTGGAACCAACCCAAATGTTAAACTTCTTTTAAGGCACTTGTTGGACACTTTTATGTCTTCTCATAGAGAGATGTCTATGCAGATACTTTTCCCACTTTTAATAGGATTATTTGGTTGTTTTGCTGTTGTTTTAGTTCCTTTTATATTCTGTATAATAGTCCTTTGTCACATGAATAGTTTTAAAATATCTTTCCCCCATTCTACAGTTAGTCTCTTCGCTCTGTTGATTGTTTCATTTGTGCAGAAGATTTTAGTTTAATATAGACCTAGTTGTCTATTTTTGATTTTATTGCCTTTGCTTTTGAGGTCTTAAGTTTGATTAGACAAGTAGCCTAAGTTGTTTTCCCAGTTTTTTTCATTTAGTAGTTTTTTAGTTTCATGTCTTTCATTTATGCCTTTAATTGGTTTTTAATTGATTTTTAAACATAATGTGAAACAGGGTCTAGTTCATTATTTTGCATATGAATATCAACTTTGCTCAGTACCATTTATTTAAAAAGATGCCTTTTCCTCAATATATGTTCTTGGCACCTGTGCCAAAAATTAATTGACTATAAATACATAATTTTTTTCTGGGTTCTCTATTCTGTTCCATAAAACTGTGTGTCTAGTTTTATACAAATACCATGCCATTTTGGTTACTATAGCTTTGTAGTATATTTTGAAGTAAGGTATTATGAAGCACATAGCTTTGTTCCTTTTTCTCTGGATTTCATTGGTTATTTAGGGCAGCAGTTGTCAATCTTTTTAGCACTAGTGACCAGTTTCGTGGAAGATAATTTTTGCACAGATGGAGTGGGGAGGGAGGGTTTTGGGAGGAAACTGTTTAACCTCAGAAAATCAGGCATTAGATTCTCATAAGGAGTGCACAGCCTAGATCCCTCACATGCACAATTCACAATAGGGTTCATGCTTCCATGAAAATCTAATGCTGCTGCTGATCTGACAGAAGGTGGAACTCAGGCAGTAATGCTCACTTGCCACTTACCTCCTGATATGTGCCCTGGTTCCTAAGAGGCCATGGACCAGCATGACCTGATTTAAGACCTTTTGTGTCTTAACTCCCTGATTTGGGTCCATAAATCCCTGATTTAAGGTCTTTTGTGATTCCATAAAATGTTAAGACTGTTTTTGCTACTTTTGTGAGAATGTCATTAGTATTTTGAAAAAGATTTTAATAAATTTGTAAATACTGGGGGTTAGTATGGTCACTTTAACAAACAACCCTATTAAAAAGTGTGAGAATGTCATTAGTATTTTGAAAAAGATTTTAATAAATTTGTAAATACTGGGGGTTAGTATGGTCACTTTAACAAACAACCCTATTAAAAAGTGGGCAAAGAAGATGAACAGATGCCTCTCAAAGGAAGACATACATGTGACCAACAAACATATGAAAAAAACCTCAATATCATGAATCATTCAAGAAATGCAAATTAAAATCACCATGATATACCATCATACACCAGTCAGAATGGTGATTATTAGATAGTCAAGAAAAAACAGATACTGGTGGGGTTGTGGAGAAAAAGGGACAATTTTACACTGCTGGTGGGAATGTGAATTAGTTCAACAATTACGAAAGACAGTGTAGAGACTCTTCAAAGATTTAGAACTAGAAATACCATTTGATCCAGCAATCCCATTACTGGGTATGTACCCAAAGGAATATAAATCATTCTATTGTAAAGATACATGCATGCATATGCTCACTGTAGCACTATTCACAATAGCAAACACATTAAATCAAACTAAATACTCATCAATGACAGATTGGATAAAGAAAATATGGTACATATACACCATGGAATACTATGCAGACATAAAAAAGAACAAGATCATGTCCTTTACAGGGACATGGATGAAGCTGGAAGTCATTATCCTCAGCAAACTAACACAGAAGCAGGAAACCAAACACTGCGTGTTCTTACTTATAAGTGGGAGCTGAACAATGAGAACACATGGACACAGGGAGGGACACAACACACTGGGGCCTGTTGGGTGAAGGTACTGGAGGAGAGTATCAGAAAAAAAAAACTAATGCATGCCAGACTTAATACCTAGGTGGTAGATTGATAGGTGCAGCAAACCACCACAACACATGTTTACCTATGTAATAAACCTGTACATCCTGCACATGTACCCCAGAACTTAAAATAATTACAAAGGAGAAAAAAACTATTAATTCTTCTGATCCATTAGCATTGGATGTTAGCATTTCTATTTTTTGTGTCCAATTCAAATTTCTTTCATCAGTGTCTTTTTTTAAATTAGTTGTTTTTGTTTGTTTGTTTGTTTGTTTTTGTAGGGGCCTTTCACTTCCTGGGTTAAATTTATTCCTAAGTATCTTATATTTTGTAGTCACTGTAAATGTGGTTGCTTTATCATTTCCTTTTAGTGATTTATAGAAACATTACAGATTTTTAGATGTTGATTTTTGTATTCTACAACTTTAGTGATCTTGTTTTTAGTACTAACAGATTGTTTGTGAAATCTTTGTTTTTCTTTACATATAAGATCATGCAATCTGTAAAGTGGGACAATTTGACTTCCTTTTCTCCAGGTTGGATGCCCTTTCTTTCTATAGCCTTATTGCTCTGATTATGAACTTTTTTATAAGTTGAATAACAGTGGTGAAACTGGGCATCCTTGTCTGGTTCTAGTTTTTAAAGGAACGACTTTCAGTTTTTTCCCATTCAATATGATGTTAGTTGTGGGTTTGTCCCTATGGTGTTTATTAAGTTGAAGTATGTTTCTTTTATGTCTAAATTTTTGAAAGTTATTAATATGAAAAGATAATTTTTTAAATGCTTTTTTCTGCTTCCGTTGACATAATCATATAGTTTTTGTCCTTCATTCTGTTGATGTAACATATCACATTCATTGATTTGCATATGTTTAGTGGATAGATTCTACTTGATCATAATATATTATTATCATTGTTGTTATTTTTTCCTGAGATGGAATCTCTCTCTGTCACCCAAGCTGGAGTACAGTGACGCAGTCTAGGCTCACTGCAACCTCCATCTCCAGGGTTCAAGCTATTCTCCTGCCTCAGCCTCCCGAGTAGCTGGGACGACAGGCATGCACCACCATGCCTGGCTAATTTTTGTATTTTTCAGAAAAGACAGGGTTTCACCATGTTGGCCAGGATAGTCTCAAACTCCTGGACTCAAGTTTTACATTCACCTTGGCCTCCCAATGTGATGTGATTACAGGCGTGAACCACTGAACCCAGCCTATGTATTATTTGTTTATATGTTTCTGGATTCAGTTTGCTAGTATTTTGTTGGAGATTTTTGTGTCCACGTTCCTCAGGGATATATTGTCCTGTAGTCTTCTCTTTTTGTTGTGTCATTGTATAGTTTTGGTGTCAGGGTAATGCTGGCCTTGTAGAATGAGTTAGCAATAATTCCCTTCTCTTCATTGCTTTTGAATGTTTTTAAGAGTTAGTCTTAGTTCTTTATAAATTTGGTAGAATTCAGCAGTAAAGCCATTGGTCCTGGGTTTTTATTTGTTGGGAGACTTTTTATTACTGATTCAATCTCATTCTTCGTATTGGTTGGTTCAGGTTGTATATTTCTTCCTGGTCTGACCTTTGTAATTTGTGTATATCCAGGAATTTATCTGTTTCTGTTAGATTTTTTTTATTTCTTAGCTTATGCTTGTTCATAATAGTCTTTGATGATCTTTTTTTATTTCTGTGTTATCAGTTGTGATGTTTCCCTTTTATTTCTGATTTTATTTTGGTATTTCTCTTTTTTCTTTATTAGTCTTGTTAGTGGCTTGTTTTGTTTACATTTTCAAAAATCAACTTTTCATTTTTTTATCCTTCATATTTTTTAAATTTAACTTTTAAGTTCAGGGGTGCATGTGCAGATTTGTTATATAGATCAACTTGTGTCATAGGGGTTTTTCATACAGATTATTTCATTGCCCAGGAATTATGCCTACTACCCATTAGTTATTTTTTCTGATTCTCTTTATCCTCTCACCTTCTATTCTCTTATAGGCTCCAGTGTGTGTTGTTCCTCTCTATGTATACATGTGTTCACAGTTCACATAATTTAGCTCCCACTTGTAAGTGAGAACATATGGTATTTGGTTTCGTGTTCCTGTGTTACTTTGCTAAGGATAATGACCTCCAGCTCCATTCATGTTCCTGCAAAGGACATGATCTCGTTCTTTTTTATAGTTGCATAGTATTCCATGGTGTAAATGGACAACAGAAGGCTGGGTGAGCACCAGAAGGCCCACCCGTATGTAAATGCCTACATTTTCTTATTTGTTTTATCACTGATGAGCATTTAGGTTGAGTCCATGTCTTTGCTATTGTGAACAGTGCTGCAATGAACATACACAGGCCAGTGTCTATATGTTAGAACAATTTATATTCCTTTGTGTATATACCCAGTAATGAGATTGCTCAGTTGAATATTTCTGTCTTCAGGTCTTTGAGGATTTGCCACACTCTCTTCCACAGTGGTTGAACTAATTTACACTTCCACCAAATATTAAAAGCATTTCTTTTTCTCTACAAAATAATTATATTTTTTATCTATTTGCTTTCACTTCTCAAATCTCTCCTGCACTTGAAAACACTACTTGCTTCAGATTTCTGCCGTACTGCAACTCATAAACCTTCATGTTTAAAAACAATTTCTATTTTTTAAGGGATGAGACAAGAATTATGAGGGATTGTTTCCCTGGAGCTTAAATAGAGTTTTTTCAATAAATAAAAGCTTAAGACTATAGGTCATGCTGTGTTAGTGACAAGTGCCAGATTTCACACACCAGAGATGTTAATATGTTCTTTAATATATTTGTGTGTGTGTGTGTGTGTGTGTGTGTGTGTGTGCATGTGTTTGAGAGAGAGAGTGAGAGAGAGAGACAGAGAGAGAGAGAGACGGAAATGTGGGTACCTCTGAACTACAGGGTCTAGCAGGGTCTAAAGATGGAGCTTTTCATTTTCAAGTCAAACTGCTCCCACCCTCTTAGGTGTCTAGTTTTCAGTGGTTTGAAATGTGTGTTCTCAGGGGTTCTTCCTGGTTAATAGATAGTTTTAAATGGTAACTTTTTTGGAAAACACTTCAGTTCTAAATCCCTCAGTTAGGTCGAGTCATTTACCAATCTTCATCTGGCTTTAATCTTCAAAATATGTATTTGAAATCTCTTAATTTCAGTTGTCATTTTCTATCCATTTTTTCCTTATGGAATCACATCTTTTTATTTCTATATACTCATTTTAGTAAAGTATGAGGAGAGAGATTAGGGTAAACTCATATATTTGATTTAAAAGTTTAAATTAATCTAATCTAATCTGTTTTCCATTGGAATTTTTATTAGCATTGATTGGTAAAATGATTTCACTATTTTAATTTTTGTTAAATCTTTTACTTTTACACATTAGTTTTAATGTATTTTCTGTCTACTGTTATATCCATTTCCTCCTGGACTCGAAGTACCTCATATGTTATGCCATTTGTTATTGGCTAAAGCTCATGAGAGTTTGTTTATTTTTTTCTACATATTTTTAAGATTGGGTAATTTCTATTAGACTGTCTTCAAGTTTTCAGACTTTTCATTGTTGTCATTATTCTATTAAATCCATCAAATGGTCTTTTATTAAATTCAAATATTGTATTTTCAGTTATTAAATTTCTATCATTATTTTCTACATTATTTTTTCTTATGCTGAGCTTTCCTGTTTTTTATTCATTGTGAATAAATTCAATGAAGCCAATTTCCATTTACCTCATTGAGCATTATAATGATAGAAGCACTTCTTAAAACTTACTGAGAATTTCAGAGGAGCCACTGTTTATGTTTATTATGTATATAAAAATTTATCATTTTGGAAGTTAAAAAACAGCCTTTAAATGTAAGAATGTATGTGATGATGTTAGAGCAATGGTGTCATCACATATTTTAAAACCTCTGGAAAACTTCAGCATACGCTTGTGAGACAATATCCTTATGAAAAATATTTTTACTTTGTAGCTTCACTAAAAGGATCTCAGTTTGTACTTTAAAAACTGGTGTTATAATGGTTACTTACTTTGAAATTTTTGACTATTAATTCTAACATCCTGGTTGGCCTCTGTGTGTTTGCATTTTCCCTTAGGCATGGGTGACATTTTCCAACTTCCCTACATGTCAAGTAATTTTGGTTTGCATTTAAAACTTAAACAGTGTTATGTCATGGAGACTTTGGATTGTGTTATATTCAAAATTGTGTTGATAATTTTGTTTTGATAGGCAAATGAACACCCAAAATTCAAAAATGTGGTTGCTCAATAGAGTTCCATATATCACATACACTTTTCTCATTCTTTTCATTCTATTTTCTTTCTCTTTGAAGTCTGACTGAGTCATTCAAAATGGCTTTATTCACATTCATATTCTTTTTTGTTTAATGTGGTCTAATGTAGGTCTAATTATATTTTTTATTTTATTCACTGACTTCAATTCCAAGATTTCTGTTTGGTTCTTTTTTATGATATCTGTCTCATTGAATTTCTCATTCAGATAATAAGTTGTTTTCCTGATTTTTTGTAATTCTTATCTGCATTTTCTTGTTTTACCAAGAATATTCTTATTAAGTAATATTCTTGAATAATATTGCTTTTAGACATTTCATAGATTTGGTTTTTTTTATTAGTTATAGTAAATCTATTGTGTAATATAACACCAGAACATGTTACTGCTGTCTAACTGTAACTTTGTACCCATTGACCCAACTTCTCCTAGTTTATCCATCTACTCCTCCTTCTATCACCAGCCTTCATATAACCACTGTTTTATTCTTAATTTCTGAGATCATTTTTTTCTAAATTATGCACGTGAGATTTATGCAGTGTTTATTTTTTTGTGACTGAGTTATTTTACTTAGAATAATGTCCATGTTGTCATGAATAAGAGGATTTCATTCTTTTATGGCTGAATATTCCATCATGTATATATACATATTTTATTTCTTTTTATTTTATTTTTCCATAATTTACTGGGGTACAGGTGGTATTTGGTTACATGAATAAGTTCTTTAGTGTTGATCTGTGAGACTTTGGTGTACCCATCACCTGAGCAGCATATATTGCACCATATTTGTAGTCTTTTATCCCTCACCCCCTCCCAATTCAGCAAAATTGGCATACAAGGGACATACGTTAATGTAATAAAAGCCATCTGTGACAAACCCACAGCCAATATAATACTGCATGGGAGATGTTGATAACATTCCCTCTGAGAACAGGAACAAGGCAAGGATGCCCACTTTCACCATTGCTTTTCAAAATAGTAATGGAAGTCCTAGCCAGAACAATCAGCCAAGAGGAAGAAATAAAGGACCTCCAAATTGGTAAAGAGGAAGTCAAATTGTCGCTGTTTGCTGACAATATGATTGCTTACCTTGAAAACCCTAAGGACTCAACCAGAAAGTTCCTAGAACTGAAAAAAAATTGGCAAAGTTTCTACATAGAAGATTAATGTACACAAATCAGTAGCTTTTCTATACACCAACAGCAACCCAGCAGAGAATCAAATCAAGAACTCAACCCCTTTTAAAACAGCGGCAAAAAAAAGCAAGATACTTAGGAATATACCTAACAAAGAAGTTGAAAGACCTCTATAAGGAAAACTGCAAAACACTGTTGAAAGAAATCACAGGCAACACTAACAAATGGAAACACATCCCATGCTCATGGATGGTTATAATCAACATTGTGAAAAATTATCATATTGCCAAAAGCAACCTACAAAATCAATGCAATCCTTATCAAAATACCACCATCATACTTCACAAAGTTAGAAAAAACAATTCTAAAATTCATATAGGACCAAAACAGAGCCCTCATAGCCAAAGCAAGACTAAATAGAACAAATCTGGAGGCATCACACTACCTGATTTCAAACTATACAATAAGTTCATTTTCACCCAAACAGCATGGTAGTGGTATAAAAACAGGCACTTAGTCCAATGGAACAGAATAGAGAACTCAGAAGTAAACTCAAATACTTAGAGCCAACTGATCTTCGACCAAGCAAACAAAAACATAAAGTGGGGAAAGGGCATGCTTTTCAACAAATGGTGCTGGGATAATTGACTAGTCACATGTAGGAGAATGAAACTTGACCTTTTTTTCCTTTATTCTTCTAATTTCTTTGCCTCATTTAATAAAAACATTGAAGGATTTGAATTTGTCTCAGACTACAACTTTGACAGCCTACTGAGAGGGACTGAGAGAGGAGAATGTAAGAAACCGCTCACGTAGGCGGTTAGGGCAGGTCTTTGGTAAAACTCCTTCAAACAAAGAACAGCCTGAAAAATCAAACTACAGGCCACAGATAAGAAAGAGACTGTGTCCTTGGATGTAAATGCTTACTCTGTGAGCGCAGAGAAACAACTCACTTTCTCTCTCTTCAGCATGCCTTAGTCTCTTGCTTTTGACCCATTTGTCTCTTACTTTTCACCTATATTATATATACTCACCTTTCTGTAATTGGTTGCAGTCTAATTCTTCATTTACATAGGGTGAATCATCACTTTAACCCCTAATTGGTCCCTGGCCAAGGTCCTGTCCCAAACCTTCACCTCTGCCTTCAATTGATTCTTTACAATGTCATACTTGGTTCTAAGTGGTGCTTTCTTCAAAAGATTCCCCATACCAGTCAGAACATTTCTCTCCTTCCCAGTACATAAAACCCCAGACTCAGTATCATAATTGGAATTCTTCTTTTGGGCCCCCTCTCCACTACAGAGAGCTTTCTTCTTTTGCTCATTAAACTTTTGCTCCTCCAACCTCACCCTTGCATCCATGCTCCTTAATTTTCTTGGCTGTGAGACAAAGAACTCTGGGTGAAATCTCAAACAATCAGAGACTGCTATGTTGTGGTGCATTGGCAAGACTGTAATACTACTAAATTCATGTCAGAAATACTCATGAGATTTTTTTGTTTGTTTTTATAAATTAGGGACTAGAAACCAAAACCTCAAGCCTACTAAATAAAACCTCCTGTGAGGAAAGCTCCAGCATCTTTTGTAATAAAAGCTGAACCCATAAACTAACACACAGAAACTTCACCTGCGATTATTTTGGGTAGCCAGCGTGAAGAGATACTGTCAGCTATGTTGCATCTTGATTTTATTTGCATTTTATTTTACTTTAGAGCTCCTAGCCCCAGGAATGGTTTACGAGGTTTTTTTTCCTTCATTTTAATGTCAATGAAATGTTTCTTTTCTTTTATACTTAAACTTTGTTTTTTTCTTTGTCAAAGAGTATGGCCTGTACAATTTCTACTTTCTAGTGCTGTGTTGAATTTTCTTTGTCTTTAGGAAATGACAAGTTGCAGCTGGCCGCAGTGGCTCACATCTGTAATCCCAGCACTTTGGGAAGACAAGGCAGGTGGATCACCTGAGGTTGGGAGTTTGAGACCAGCCTGACCAACATGGAGAAACCCCATCTCTACTAAAAATACAAAATTAGCCAGGCGTGGTGGCACACACCTGTAATCCCAGCTACTTGAAAGACTGACGCAGGAGAATCACTTGATCCTGGGAGGTGGAGGTTGCAGTGAGCCAAGATCATGCCATTGCACTCCAGCCTGGGCAAGAGGAGCAAAAAAAAAAAAAAGAAGAAAGAAAAAAAGAAAAAAAAGAAATGATAAGTTGCTGGCCAGGTGCAGTGGCTCACACCTGTAATCCCAGCACTTTGGGAGGTTGAGGTGGCTGTATCACCTGAAGTGTGAAGTTTGAGACCAGCCTGGCCAACGTGGTGAAACACCATCTCTATTAAAAATTTTAAAAAATTAGCTGGATGTGGTGGTGAGTGCCTTTAAATTCAGCTATAGGGGAGGCTGAGGCAGGAGAATCACTTGAATCCAGCGAGCGAAGGTTGCAGTGAGCCGAGATGACTCCAAGCCTGGGCAACAAGAGCAAAATTTCATCTCAAAAAAAAAAATAGAAAGATTAAGTTGCATAAATGTTCAATGAACACTTAAAAAGCAGCATTCTCTATTTCTAAAATAGAAAATCTGATTTATATAACTATTAATCAAACTTTCAAACTATATAATACAATTATTCTGTCTCTATTTTTGGCTAGTTTGATGGTTCTAAGATTGAGTAGATGAATAACCTCAATTACGTTGTTTTCAGATTTCCCTTCCTCTCTAGCAATTTTCTTCCACATACATTTTACTGCTTTGTTATCCTGAAAAGAAAGGGTGATAACCATTATAAGCTTCATATTAGATTACACTTTGGATAAAAACAAACTAAGCCTTTTTGATATAATACTTTTAACTTGAATTCTGCTTGTCTGAAGTTAATTTTGCTATTCTAACTTTGTTTTCGTTTGGGTTGCTCACTAAATATTCTTGCATTGTTTAATGATTAACCTTCTTGTATCATTTAATTTTAATTGTGTGTTTTATAAGCATTTTGGAGTTGAACTTTGATTTTTAACCTAACCTAAAAGTATTTTTCCTTCAATAGGTAGGTTAAAACTCTTTTTATTATTATACATGAGATATAATAATTGTGTGTACATTTTTTGTGAGTTCTTTTTAGCTGCATGCTCTTCCCATTTACATTCTGTCAATCAAGGAACATGACTGAGGCAAGTAGCAAATATTTTAAGAGATTTATTTGCCAAAGTTAAGGATGAACTCCTGAGAGACAAGTCTGTGCCTTTCTCCTAAGATGGTTTTGAAGGTTCCAATATTTAAAGAGGAAAGGGTGAGATATTGATAAATACACAATTTTTATGTGAGAGAGGGGTAGGGGAAAATATTATTGCCTTTGTCTGGCTCAGTGAATCTGCATTTTTACTTAAGATAAAGTAGACAATAGGGCAGAGGAAACAATCAGATATGCATTTGTCCCAAGTGAGCAGAGGGTGACTTTGAATTCTGTCCTATTTCCCCACATCTGTGAAGCTAAGCTACCAAATTTACATTGCCATGGTGAATGTTAGCACCATCATTGTAGGGCAAAGATCTTGGATCCCACCAGAAATTTCCTTGTTGGAAAAATGTGAAGGAGATACATAGCTTTTCATCTTTGTAGCCATCTTATTTAGGAACCAAAATGGGAAGCAGGTTTGCATGATCGGGTTCTCACCTTGACTTTTCCCTTTGGCTTAGTGAGTTTGGGGTCACAAGATTTATTTTCTTTCAGTAGTTTCTTTTTTACTTTTTTTTTCTTACTTTATTATCTGGGTTTATTTGTCTCTTCTCCCATATTTTGAAAAGTGTACATTTTAATTAAAATCTTCCAGAGATTTTCAATTAAAGTTATCAAAAAGATTCTTTATTTTATGTTCTCTATTTAGTAAAGTCAAGAAGAAAATAGTACCTTCTGAGTCTTCCTCTCTAAATATAATTCACTTTATATTCAAATTCAGTCTTTTAATTCAATTTAAATTTTTGAAAATACAGACCTATGATTACATGTTTTCAACGATTATTCCCAAATTTCTTGATAAGTGACTTCTCTATTTATATATTTAGTTTGTTGGTTTTTTGTTCGTTTGAGATGGAATCTCACTCTGTCACCAGGCTGGAGTGCAGTGGCATGATCTCGGCTTACTGCAACCTCTGCCTTACAGGTTCAAGTGATTCTCCTGCCTCAGCCTCCTGAGTAGCTGGGATTGCAGGTGCATGCCACCACGCCCAGCTAATTTTTGTATTGTTAGTAGAGACAGGGTTTCACCATGTTGACCAGAATGGTCTCGATCTCTTGACCTCGTGATCTGCTAGCCTCAGCCTCCAAAAGTTCTGAGATTACAGGTGTGAGTCACCGCAACTGGCCGCTATATGTTCTTAATTTTAACTAATTTACTTGGGATACATATGCAAGCCATTTTCAATAAGAACAAATAAATTATCTGTTTTTTAATTTCCAGACTATTAGAGAAAGTCTATTTCCTATTTTCTATGTATATTCAATGTAGGATAGGTGGGAATAAAAATACTGGTTTTCAAATTTTTTCCCTCAAAATTGCATATTTTGCTTCATTATCCTTTAATTATCCTTCAATGTTTGATGTAAAAGAGTAGAAGTTTAAGAACAACAAATTTTTTTAGGTAGCTATTTTCTCTCTGGATGTTTCTATAGTTTTGCCTTTATCCTGGTATTTCAAAATTTTTGCCAAGATTTTTCTTCATGTAGGTTTTTTTCTGATTTATCCTGAAACACAGTAAGCTTTTTTTCCATCTAAATACTGAGCCTTTAAATTCACCTAATAAATGGTACCTCACTTACATGTTTGATTATTGTATTTGCTCAAATTATTCAATATTTTCTAAAACAGTAATTAGATCGCAGTTTAATTCATTGTCTTTCATATCTAAAGTTCTTTGTCATTTTGTTTCACATCTTTATTCTCCTTATTCTCTTAATATTTACTGAGACAATGTCTCAACTTTGTCTTTTCTTCTATTGCAGTACTTTTTACTGACTCTAGGTTAGATTTTTAAATTTTGCCAAATGCATTTTTATTTTTCTTATAATTCCTTCTTTGTAATCTAGTTGTCTGTCTTGGAATCTAGTTCATTAATCTCTATTTTTATTCAATGTTATTGTGGTTATCTCTTCATGTATTATGTATAACCTCTGGATCTTGCTTCATATGAAAAAAATACATTGGTATCTTTTTGTTATTGTTGTTGTTGTTTTTAATCTTCAAGGTCATGCTACCTTAACCTTCTACTGAAGGGTTTCTAAAATTTGTTTGTTTCATTTTATTTTTTCTTGTCCCTGTGTTGATCAACAGGCTGAGTGATTAGAATGTATCTTATTTGAATTTGTCTACTTGGTGTTGGTCAAATCCCCTTCTAAGATGCACAGCTGAACAGCAGCTTGAATTGCACATATCTGGGTGTAGTTCTAAGATTAATATCAGGAATTCATCTACTACAATTTTTCTAAACTTAAAGGATATATCCTACTTAACATTCTTGATTTTCTGACATTCAAAACAAAGGGAGAACATAAAATATTTTAATTCCAAGTATGCGCTGCTACCATAATTTTTTTCTCTTTCAACCTTACTACCATATTTTGTTGCACGTCCACAGAGCAATACATTGTTATTTTATGAGAACCACAATTTTTGATCTTGATACAGGGATGTATCGATATGGATGCAGGGAACAGAAAAAAATGCCCTCTGGCTGCCTCTGTATGGGGCATTGATGCAACAGAATGACAGTTTTCTGGTTTTCTGGTGGGTTCAAAATTTCTACTTCTGAGTCAGAGTTAGATAGTGTGGAAGAACAATGAATCTTCCTACTTACACATATTTAAAAAGGATCCCCTGTATAGTACTGGTAGGTTATCAACTTTGCTTTTTGATCTACTTAAATTTATCTTTAATTATATACAAGTTCTTCCCAGGTGCTAGTAATCTATTCTAGATACACTAGATAACTCCTGAAATAATCCACTTTATTCTAACTCCACCCCATTTTGAAATATCATCTCTTTCCTAGATTTTCATAGTAGTCTCCTGAGTGGTACACTTCTATCAATTCTGGTCTATTAGCTATTCAATCTCCAATCGCCATATAAATCTAGAAGACATTTGATTTTAAAAGGAAGTCTGATCTGCCACTGCGCCATTTTACCTGGCTTAAAATACTTCTGACTGCTCTTTAGACAAAGGCAAAATTATTAATATGCCCTATAAATCTCTGCAAGGTCTGGACATATTATCTTTCATTCTCACCTTATAGTACACTCTCATTTACTTTCTGTGATTTAGCCACAAAGTGCTTCTTTCAGATCCTTTAATGTGTGATGCTCCCACCCTCCACAGGATCTATGCATATTCCATTGCTTTTGTCTGAAATGCTCATTTACTTAATTTGTCCAGTTCATTCATTGAGAACCTAACTGTGATTATGGAAACAGAAAAGCTAAGACATTGTGCCAGTATTGTTGGGGAGATAGAAATGTCAACAAATAACTAAAATTTAATGTGATAAATTAAACAAATATACAGTATAAAACATCTACAAATGTAACTCATAGGAGAGAAAGGATCATCAAATCCATCTGAAATGAGGGTTCTGGGAAGGCTTTAATTAAAGACATGCAAATTTCACTTCTAGTTTGGAGCCATAAGTCAATAACACATTGATTCTGCTGCAGATATAAATATAAACTCTGGGAAATATACATAAAATATCTATTTAAGAGCTCTGGAGAATGAATCGGAAGCAGGCAAATTGTAGAGGGGAGTCAAAATTTGGATGAAGTGACAGACTTCAGTGAGTCTCCCATTTTTGTAGTTTTTGCATAAGCTGGTTTTAGTCACAGCACAGCTGAAACTATGATAGAAAGCCTGAAATTTTTCCTGCCAAATTAAGCAGGGAATCAGTCTTGAAGAAATCATAGCCATCAGGGAGTTAAGGGAAAAACCTGAAAGAAAAAAACAGAGAAACACATGCACACACACACACACACACAGACGCACACACACACACACACACCAGGCAGATTTTAAATCACGAAATCACTTACAACCCAAGAATTAAAGAACTGAGCAGAGAATGGAGCTGTTGTCTACTGCAGGCAAAACAAAGTTTACAGTTGGAATGTAATCAAGTTAATTGCCTGCCAAAACAAAATCATCAACACTCTTCATATGGATATGACAGAATCCAAAGTCTCCACAACATAACATTGTTCATGTCTTAAATACAAACCAAAATTACTTGACATATGAGGGATCAGGAAAACATCACCCATTCCTAAGGGAAAATGCAATCAAACAGAGGCCAACCCAGATGTTAGAATCAACAGTCAAAAACTTCAAAGCAAGTAATCATTATAGCAGTAGTTTTCAAAGTACAACCTGGGATCCTTTTAGTGAATCTACAAAGTCAAAATGTTTTTCATAAAAATATTGTCTCACAAGAGTACACTGAAATTTCCTAGAGGTTCTACAATGTGTGATGACACCCTTGCTCTAATATCATCATAAATATTCTTACATTAAAAATCAGTTTTAACTTCCAATATGATAAATTGTGATACATGTAATTTATATAAACAAAGGCATTTCTAAAATTCTCAATACTTTTAAAGAGGTGTTTCTATCATTATAATGTTCAGTGAGGTAAATGGAAATTTTCTCACAATGAATCAAAAAACAAGAAAGCTCAGCAGAAAAGCAAATAATATAAAAATTAACTATAGAAATTTTATGACTGAAAAATATAGTATTTGAATTTAACAAAAAAGGATAGATAAGGAAAATTTCACCCATTCCTAGGAGAAAATGCAATCAGAAGTCAAGCAGAATGAAACAGAATAGACATAATGAAGTAAAAAGTTGGTAAAATTGAAGATAGTTTAATAGAAATTACCCAATCATAAAAATATATTGGAAAAATCATAGAGAAAAAAATAAACAGAGGCAATATCAAATGTCTAACATGTGAGGTAATTTAAGTCCAGGAAGGAAAGGAGAAAAGGAAGTCATTCAAAATTCTCAAGGAAATTAGTTTTCAATCTAAAAATTTATATTCAGCCAAACTAAGAGAAAAAGTAAAATAAAAGAATATTAATTTAAGCATTGAAACAATATTTACCTCCTATGCACCATTTCTCAGAAAGCTCATGGAAGGTGTGCTCATGGAAAATGAAAAAATAAACTAAGGCAGAAGAAAATATAAAACGGAAGGTATAAGGAGAAAGATAAAGAAATCTCTATAATCAGAATTGTTCAGTAAGCCTAGAGAGCAAATAGTCCAGACTGGACCAGGAAAATGGAGGGATCTAGATGCAAGTATCCTCAGCAAACAAATATCAAAACACATTTTAAAAGCAGAAATTCATAATTTGATAGTGTTGATTCTGAGAAAAAGTATACTGGAATGCTATTGGAATATGAGGAGGACATAACAATAGATGCAAAGGAAACTAAGCGCATAGAAAAAGGAGGGCACTTTCAATTCTGGGAAAATAATGAGCCAAATATGAACAAGGAAAAAAAAGTTGCACACAAAGAAACATAATCATTATACACTCCTTACTTCAGCTGTGAATAGCATTTACATGACTGTTAAGCCAATAAATAATTGTGTTATAACTATATTTGGAAGATGGAGGAAGGTGAAATCAAAGCAGGGTAGTGTCAGTTAATAAGACATCGTCAATAAAGTCTAACGTATTAAGTATAAGTACGAATTTAAAAATACAGAGTTGTATGCCAGAAAAAAATATCTTCAACTGTTGGAGATTACCCCGGAGGACTTAGGGAAGTATAAGAAAGGGATGACTATATTTTTGTAAGAAATGTACTATTTTTAATAGTTTTGTTTGATAGTTAATATTACTCTAATAAAAGTAAAAATTAAATTTAAAAGCTTGAGTAGAAAAAAATTTCCTGAAACAGAAAAACTCGAAATCTTTAGATTAAATGAACAAACAATATCCAGGGAAAAAGTAATAAAATATAATCCATATAAAGTCATACCTTGATGAACTTACAAAATTTTAAGTGTAAAGATGGAATTTGTAATGGATACGATGTAGGTCATTTGAGTGACGAATACCCTAAAAGCCTTGAGCTGACCACTATCTATGTAATAAAATTGCACTTGTACTCCACAAATTTATATAAATAAAAAATAAAGACATAAAAATAAAAATAAAAACCCATAATAGGACAATTAGAAAAGAGCAATAAAATGGAAAAGAAAAGGAAGTATGGTAATCAGGAACAGGCCAAAAAGCTGGTTGCCGAAACTAAGCCCAAATGCAGCTTTCAATTCCTACGGAGACAAAGAAAATGTTAAATATACTGACTTACGCGGTTCTTATTATCTGATAAAAGTACATAAAATGAACTAAAAGAAGCAGACTTCTTCGTAAAGTAAAACTCAAATGAATAAATCTTGTTAATTTTTATAGACAGAGCATCTGTACCTCACAAGACACAGTGACTAAAACATGGAATTTGGTGTAAGCATAACTAGGCTAAAATTCTAACAATATCATATATTTTGGACCATTTTAAGCTTCAGTTTCTTTGTTTGTAATAATCAGGATAATAGAATCTCTCTTATAGGATATTTTCTTAGCATTATATAAGATAATATAGATAAACATCTTACTACTGTGTCTTCCCCATATTAATTATTCAGTAAGTGTTGGAGTTGCATGTGTATGAGTGTCTTTTAAACGGCAGCTTTACTAAACACACAAAATTTTTTTCACATGGTCATTTGTCATATTCTCAGTAAAAGTCAAGGATATGATAGTAACATATTTCTGTGAGGAAATTTCAAAGAAAACTGAAGCTCACTGTCACATAGCCCAAACGTGGTAGAGGCAGGAGTAAAACCCAAGTGTCCTGATTTCCAGTTCGTGTATCTTTCACCATGCCTTATCTTGCTGCCTGAAAATATCAGAACTTTTAACAAGGTGTTGGAAATTACATTGCCTGCAATGGTTTTCTCCAGCCCATTCATTTGTTTTGGCTGATTCCTAGTTGTGCAGCAAGCAAAGGGAATTTTATAATTGTTTATTATTGTAACAGTATTGAGATCTGAGTAGGGAAGAAATTTTTACTTGCTTTACACAGCCATTTTATTAGCTGTTTTCCTCTCTGCAGGCCTGTGTCTGCCACATGTTACACTGTTTTCTTTTCTGTTACTTAAACTGACCCCAAAGTCTGCAATTCGATGCTGCTTTAACTACCCCCCAACAGGCAGAGTGTCAGGAGGGCACTCGTCTGGCATGTGCCTTCCTTTTTAAACATATGTTTGTCAAACTGTCATTTAACCTTTAAGACCATTAATTTGTTAGCAGATTTTCAACAGGCCTTATAAGGATATAACATCCCTGATGGGTCTACTACACACTTCAAGGGAGATTACCAATTTAAGGACCATTCTACCTGGAGCCACCAGTGCCTGAGAAATTTGGGCTCTTATTTCAGGTGGCTGGAATGTGTGTGTGCAGAAAACAGACGTCTATGCAAGACTCAAAAGTCTAATAGCCAAGAACTGTTTGTATGTAGATAGCAGCTATAATCAGATACTTATTCAAGATACCTCAAGTAATTAGGCATGCTATTTATTAGTTGGCAGACCCAAAGGAAAGTTTTAATGTGGAATAATTAGAAAATTGGGAGAGAATAAGCTTTGGAAGTAGAATTTCATGGACTGGAACAGCATTAGGCAGCACAGCTTATTTAAAACTCATGCCTGATTCACAACTTGAATTTCAGTGCAGTCTTTTTTCAATTAACAGCAGGAACAGTAGGACAATATTAAATGGTAAACAGTCAAAGGTCCTAAAGCAGAACTTACAAACAGTCAAAGGTTTCTAAAGCAGAACTTACAGTGAATAGAAATTTGGGGGTACTGCAAAGATTTGTATGAAGGAGTTCTATTCCAGTTTAGATCTTCTTTTGGCAGTTCAGTGCATTTAATATGCATTTTAGGTAGGTTTATATCCTGGCATTTTGCCAAGCAATTTAAGGTAGTTTACAGCTTCAAATATAAAACAAGTAAAACATTTAAGGGAGAAACAAAGCAGAACTGTCTATAATGCTTCTCAAACATGAGTGTCCAACCTGAATAATCTAAAGGGCATGTTAAATTAAAACACAAATTGTAGTCCCACCCCCGGAGTATCCATTTCAGTTTGTTGGGGGTGAGGCATGGAATTGTGATTTCTTACAAGTTCTCAGGTGATTTTGATGCTACTGGTCCAAGCACCACACCTTGAGAAGCACTGCTCTAAAGAAAACAGAAGAGATGTTACTTAGGCCCCTGAGATTAGTCAGTTACTACAATTTGACCCCAATTTGGAAGGAAATTAATATTTACCAAGTATTTCTTATGGGCCAGCATTGTGTTAGATACTTTCTGTATGTCTTTTTATTTAATTTAGCAATTTAGCTCTACAATTTCAGAAAGCTAAGTGAAAAAAATAAAAAAATATATTGGATTAAATCATTTTAAATTTCTGATAAGGATACAGTTTATGTTCCTCTGTGGAAACAAAAACATATTTTTTGAAACCAAAGCCAAATATTCCCTTGTAAGAAAGGACCTACCCAAAGCAGAATCAAGGAAATGGAACAGTTAGTCATTGTTACAACCCTATCTCCCAGTTTACATTTCCTACCCATATATTTTTCCACTCTGTCTTTTCCTTGGGAAGTCTTACTCCAAAGATCTATCAACTACTCTATAAAATGGTATCAGTTAATAGACTTTGTCAGTATCATTCCATGGGTACTCACTTTGCACCACCTCAATGTTATATTACACTGAAATGGCTATAAAGATAACTAAAATAAGCCTGATTTTGAGGAAGAAATAACTGTAGAAAGAAGAAACTGTTGATTGGGTCATGTGAATCAAAAGAAAAATCTATCTTGCCAAAGTAGAGAAAGTTATTACATTTGTTTATGGAAATAAAAGGAGTTTAGTAAATTTAGAAAAGTATGCAAGTTAATGGGAATTAATGGAAAAACAAATAAAACTGAGAAGAACCCAGGAGATCTGTGAGATGTTTTACATTCTTCTGAACAAAATCATGAGAGAAGACAATAATGCTGTGGGATTTGGGTAAAACAGAGTGAAAGTTTCAGTAAGGGCTGAACTGATTAGAATCCATTCCTGAATAGTCTGATAATAAGACTCCACTTATGATTATGGTCAATAAGTTGAAAAGCACATGCACATGAAGTCAATAGTTATTAGGCATGGTGCCACATTTGACTGAGCTAACTTCATCTTGGGAGAAGTTCTGGTAGGAAGTGTGAGAGGAGTATGTGTCATAGACAAAAGATGAGGTCATTAGGGAAATGCAGTTTGGTTACACATGAAAGAGTCAAATTGAGCCCACACTCTTGAGATCTTAAAGGTATGGTGCTTACCAGTTGTTTCTCTCACTGAACTTGGTCAAGTTTAATGTACCTTAGAAATCATGTGGTTACATATTATTGCCTGGAAAGAACCTTGAATTAGGACATACCAGAGGCTCATTGTCTTGGTGATCTGTAAAAACTATTTTGGGAATGCAGAAACTTGAGTAGCTGGTTCTCTCTGTGATTTCTATTTGCCAGGAAGATTGGCCTTACCCAGATGGAATAGTAGAAAGATAAAAAGGAACCTGAGTTATTTGAAGAACCTGAGTATTTGAAGAACATCTTCCCCCAGAGGTATTTTCATTTTAATAAAGAAATCTGAAACATTGGCAGACCTGAGACCCCTCAAATGAATCTCTGATAGTGGTATCTCAGATACCAAAACAGGCACATGTACGGTTCACCTGAATTTATACAAGACCATAAGACGCTAAAGTTCTGGTTCTTCTCAGACTCCTTTTTTTCCTCTTGGTCTTGCCTTTCTTTTTCTTATTGTGTCGTTGGTTTCTTTTTTTATTATTATTACCTGTCCCTCTCACTAGGTTGTAGACTTTACAAAGGTAGGCACCATGTATATCCCAGATGCCTATCATTTTGCCTGGCTTACAGTAGGTTTTCAACAAATATTGTAAGAATGAATAAATTAAGAAATAGGAAAAAGCATCTGAATTCCTCACTATTGGCTATGAGCCTTGTCTTTGAGATCTGGTATCCATTTTGTTTAGTTTGGATATGGTTAAGTTTTTTTTTTTTTTAAAAAAAAAACACACTACCTGAGGTCAAAGAAAGTTAGAAGTCTAGCCAATGTACTCATAGGGTAGTTGTAAATTTTGCAGAATTTATTTACTTTCAGAAAGCAACACCCAGAACACTTAGAATAAGCAATGTGCATTTTGATTTGTATCTTCTACCATTTCACTTCTACTTCTTCCCCTTCCCTTTTGATGCACATGTGCCTCAGAGCCTCAGACTCCTGAGGTAGAGATTGTTCCAATCTGTCACATTTCAGAGCCAAATCTTCTATTGTGTATTTGAAGTCATGAATATCCAGGCACCTACTGGATCTTGCTTGTTGACTGGGTCAAAGAAGGTTCTTAAAGTGAAAGGACCAATGTTTGAAGTACTGTATCTCTATTTTTTTGGCTTTTAGTGGCTACGGTACTGCAAGTGGTTTCAACATTAATCTTCAGATCATTAGACAATTAGAGTCCATTACAACTTCGTAGACTTTGATGTTGGAATGTTCACTAGTTATTTTAATAGAATCGACATTGTCTTTATCTGTCTTTCCTTAAGGTGGTTAGATGTGTCCCATTAAGCCCAGTTTCCTAGCCTGTAAGCAGCTTATTTATAATGTTATAAAGTAGTTTAGCTCAGTATGGGGCATGTGGTTTGTGGACACATTAATGTAATTAGTTCATAGGATCAACAGCAGCAAGAACACCATGTGAACTGAGACTTTCTTAGTCACTCCTGCATTACTGGCACCTACAAGAAGGTTTAGCCCTTGACAGACACTCAAAAACAAAACAAAACAAAACAAAAACACACCAGTTGACAAAAAAATGAATCTTCCAAAACTTAAGGTAATGTTTCTAAATGTGAACATTTTTAAAATTTTGACAATAGTATTCCCAAAGCCACATTTAATAAATGAATGACCAAATAATTTATATACAAATTTAAATCAAGGTACTCAGAATATAGTCTCAGAAATGTATGTGTATCAATAGATGTGCCCCAATCAGTTGCATTATACTTCGTGAAAAGAGATTATATATAGATGGAAAAGATCTTTGTTTGCAAGGGATTTAGGAAAGGTTAAATCCAAAGAGGGACAATTTTTCAGTGTCTCTCAAGACCTTTCCAAAGAGGAGGGTGACCTCACCAGCTGACCTAAATATTCAATTCCCCATCACAGATTTATCTCCATGATGGAAGGGGTATATCTGGTTATTCTAGCACACCATATGAATTAGTCAGCTAGTCAACTAATGTCATCCAGCACACCACTCTTACTTTGATTTTGGACTTAACAGTCACTCTCCAGGTTACAATTTGGTTTATTAATTAATCTATTTATTCAATGAATATGTTCTGACATTCTACAAATATGCACCACGTAGGGCATATTCTAAGATTTTGGGTGTTCTAGGGATACAGCAGTCAACAAGACAATCAACGTTTCTGCCCTAGTGGAGCATACATTGTAGCAAAAGATATGAAATATAAATATTAAACAAACAAGAAAAAATTAGATAATGATAACTGTTATGATGACAATAAAAACTAGTAATCTAAGAGACAGTAACTGGATAAAAAGATGGGAGGAGATCATTAGGGAGATGAGTACAGACCTTTCTGAGGAGATGATATTTGGTTTGAGGTTCAAATGATAAGAAGAAGCAAGCCATGTTAAGATATTAGTAAAGAACATTTGAGGAACAAGGAACAGCAGATGCAAAGAATGTGAGGTAGGAAAGAACTTTATGTATGAGAGGAAGAGAACAAGGTCAGTCTGGTTGAAGAGTGTTGAATATGTTGGAGGCATTGTATCATACGAGGTATGAGAGGTCAAGAAGAGCTAGATCTTCTTGGGCCTTGTGGGTACACAGTTTGGATTTTATTCTACATGTAAAAGAAAGGTATTGGAAGGCTTTAAGTGGAGTTGATTCTTACCACTTCCACTGCTACCTCACTCCCATCGGGAAAGAGGATGGTGATGACTTGGACTAGTGAGGTAGCAGCAGAAATGGCAAGAAGTGGTTGCAGTCTGCTCATATTTTGAATATACAGCAGCAATAAAATTTGCTGATGGGATTGGATGTAGATATAAGGCAAAAATAGGAATCAAACTTGACTCTCAGATTTTTGCCCTGTGTGACAAAGTGAACTATACTCAATCTACAGAAGATTAGTGGATGAGTAGGTTTGTGTGTATAAGTGTGTGCATATAGATAGAATTAAGGATTTTTTGCTTTAGCTTTTCTACAGAGTAGAGAATGTGTATCTTACCTAGGTGGTTTGTGGGTAACTTATGTGATTTCTATTCTCCATTTTCTTATCTATAAAATATATATAATGATTGTACACATCTTAAAAGTTTGTTGTTAGTATTAGATGAGAAAATGCACTTAAAGGTTTTAACTCAGTGTCTGAAATGAGTAATCCCTGAATAAATGGAAGCTATAATCACGATTGTATATAATGTATACATGTGATCACTGTAATTATTTCATAGTTTTCACAGCTTTCCTACATATACTATTTCATTTGACATTCATTATATTCTTATGATGACAAAAACAAAGATTACATAACTTGGTCATGTTCAGCCAGCTAATAAGTGGCACAACCAGGAATACATTATTGTATATAGTTGTAAATGCATAAGTTCCCATTTGGTATTAAACCTTATGAATTTGATTGGATATTTTTAGTACACTTCATTCTGGTCTACCTTACAAATAATAAATCAAACATATTAATGAACAACCCAGTGACTGTCTGAATGTCTATTTGACTTTCTTCTGTTGTCACTGTATTATTTTGCCCCAAATATGGCAATTTAATTTCACTCTTAGCTCTATTTCTTAATAGGCTATTTTTAGTGTAGTCAGGTCTAATCCCCTTAATAATATTTGTTCTTTACTTAGAATCATGTTCTTTACTTAGAATCTTGGAATTCTAGACAGTGATCTTTTAAGGTCCAGTGTTTTTGACTATATTCATGAATCAACTTAATAGTCATGACTAATGGAATTTTTATGGGAGAGAATAAAACAAAATAATACTAAAGTGTATCTAATGTAAAATGGGTAAAGTATTGTATCAGAAAACTTCCATTTAAATCTAGATACATATATTTATATGTAGGCATTCAATCATAATATAAAATATATTTTTTATCATTGACATGGAAGGGGGGCAGAGAAATGCTAGGTAGAGAAGGGTGGGGTCCCTGGTAAAGGCTCCACCCTCAAGCCTGTGCTCACAGACCTAAGTGAGAACAGGTACTCCTGTTTTTATGCCCAAATGTTGCATTTTCCAAGATGACTCTGTCCCACCACACCCACCTATCCTCTGCCCATAAAAACTCAAGACCCGGGCCGGGCGCGGTGGCTCACGCCTGTAATCCCAGCACTTTGGGAGGCCGAGGCGGGTGGATCACGAGGTCAAGAGATCAAGACCATCCTGGCCAACACGGTGAAACCCCGTCTCTACTAAAGTACAAAAAATTAGCCGGACGTGGTGGTGCGTGCCTGTAGTCCCAGCTACTCGGGAGGCTGAGGCAGGAGAATTGCT
>PVKP010034237.1:0-24389 GCA_004027715.1 Plecturocebus donacophilus | reverse complement strand
AAGCTTGTGAGTGTACATATGAGAGCACAAGTTTGTGAGAGTGTGTTAGCATTTTGAAAGGGTGAATGTGTGTTGTGAAAGTGAATGTATGTGAGAGCATGTGATACTGTGTGAGAACTTGTGTGTGAATGTGAGCATGTATGATAGCTCATGTGTGTGAGCATGTGTTAGAGCATGTGATAGTGTGTGAGCATGTGATAGAGCACGTGTGAGAGCAAGTTTGTCAATGTGAGAATGTGTATGTGTGAATGAGAACATGTGAGCGTGTGAGAATGAGTGTGATAGTGTGTGAAAACGTGTGATAGTGTGTGAGAATATGCGTGTGAGCATGTGTGGAGTGTGTGAATGTGTGAGTGAATGTGAGAGTGTGTGTGTGAATGTGAATGTGAGCATGTATGAATGTCAGAGGAATATGAGTGTGTGAGTGAATGTGAGAGTGTGTGTGAATGTGAGAGAATGTGAGTGCGTGAATGAGTCAGTGTGTGAGTGAATGTGAGAGCGTGTATGTGAATGAATGTGTGTGTGAATGTAAGCGTGTGTGAATGTATGCACTACAGTTCCTCTGATGTCTCTGCAATGGCAGCTCTGGACTCCCTGTCACTCTTCACTGGCCTCGGCTTGAGCCAGCAGAAGGCCCACAAGATGCTCAAGAACAAGGCTCTGAGTGCGCAGCTGTGTGAGATCGCTACCCAGGCTCAGCAGACCCTGGGCTCCACCACTGACAAGGCTTCTGGGACCCTGTTATATGGCTTGGCCTCCTGACTCAGGGATACCCAGTGTCTCTCCTTCCTTGTAAGCTACATAGCCAGTAAGAAGATCCACACTGAGCCCCAGCTGAGCGCTGCTCAGCTTGAGTATATGCAGAGTCACCCCTTGGACCCCATTGACACTGTGGACTTTGAGCAGGAATGTGGTGTGGGTGTCAGTGTGACCCCAGAGCAGATTGAGGAGGCTGTGGAGGCTGCCATTAACAGGCACCGGCCCCAGCTCCTGGTGGAACGTTACCGTTTCAACATGGCACTGCTGATGGGAGAGGCTCGGGTTGTGCTCAAGAGGGCAGGTGGCAGAATGATCAAGAACGAAGTGGACATGCAGGTCCTCCACCTTCTGGGCCCCAAGATGGACGCTGATCTGGAGAAGAAGCCCAAGGTGGCAAAAGCTCAGCTGGAAGAAACAGATTGGAGGACAGCAAAAGATGTGATAGAGAATGGCGAGACTACTGACTAGACCCTGTCTCTGATGGAGCAGCTCCCGGGTGAGGCCCTTAAGTTCCACAAGCCTGGTGAGAACTACAAGACCCCAGGCCATGTGATCACTCCACACACGATGAATCTACTAAAGCAGCACCGGAGATTACTGGTGGGCAGGTACATATCCAGTTCCCGCCAGAACCCAGTGGAATCCTGCATATTGGACATGCCAAAGCCATCAATTTCAGCTTTGGCTGTACCAAGGCCAACAATGGCATCTGTTTTCTGCGCTTTGATGACACCAACCCCAAGAAGGAGGAAGCAAAGTTCTCCACTGCCATCTATGACATGGAGGCTGGCTGGCCTGCACACCTTACAAAGTGACATATACCTCTGACTATTTTGACCAGCTACATGCCTGGGCTGTGGAGCTCATCCGCAGGGTTCTAGCTTATGTGTACCACCAGTGAGGGGAGGAGCTCAAAGGCCATAATCCTCTGCCCTCACCCTGGAGAGACCATCCCATGGAGGAGTGACTGCTGCTCTTTGAGGCAATGCGCAAGGGCAAGTTTTCAGAGGGTTAGGCCACACTGTGGGTGAAGCTGGTGATGGAGAATGGCAAGATGGACCCTGTAGCCTATCGAGTCAAGTATACACCACACCGCCGCACAGGGGACAAATGGTGCATTTGTCCCACCTACGACTACACACACTGCCTCTGATTCCATTGACCACATCAGTCACTTACTCACTCTGCACCAAGGAATTCCAGGCCTAGCGTTCTTCCTGCTCCTGGTTTTGCAGTGCACTGGATGTCTGTTGCCCTGTTCAGTGGGAGTATGGCTGCCTCAACCTGCTCTAAGCTGTTGCTGTAAGAGGAAGATCCTCCAGCTTGTAGCAACTGGTGCTGTGCGGGTCTGGGATGACCCATGGCTCTTAACACTCATGGCCCTGCGACAGCGGGGCTTCCCATCTGAGGCCATCAAAAACTTATGTGCCCGGGTGGGAGTGATGGTAGCACAGACCGCAATGGAACCACATCTTCTAGAAGCCCGTGTGTGTGATGTGCTGAATGACACAGCCCCACGAGCCATGGCTGTGCTGGAGTCACTATGCATCATCATCACCAACTTTCCCGCTGCCAAGTCATTGGACATCCAGGTGCCCAACTTCCCGACTGATGAGACTGAAGGCTTCCATCCAGTTCCCTTTGCACCCATTGTGTTCATTGAGAGGACTGACTTCAAGGAGGAGCCAAAGCCAGGCTTTAAGTGCCTGGCTTGGGGCCAGCCTATGTGCCTGAGGCATACAGGCTATGTCATTGAGCTGCAGCATGTTGTCAAGGGCCCCAGTGGTTGTGTAGAGAGTCTGGAGGTGACCTGCAGAAGGGAAGATGCTGGAGAGAAGCCAAAGGCCTTTATTCACTGGGTGTCACAGCCTTTGATGTGCGAGGTTCACCTCTATGAGTGACTATTCCAGCGCAAGAACTCTGAAGATCCTACTGAGGCGCCTGGTGGATTCTTAAGTGACCTGAACCTGGCATCACTACGTGTGGTAGACGCAACATTAGTGAACTGCTCTATGGCCCTGGCAAAACCTTTGACAAGTTCCAGTGTGAGCGTCTTGAGTACTTCTCCATGGATCCAGACAGCCATCAGGGAAAGCTTGTTTTTAACCAAACTGTGACACTGAAGGAAGACCTGGGAAAGGTGTGAGCTGGAAGCACTGTGAACCTACCTCATCTTCCTGGAGGTTGGGGCTACCCTCACCACCCCAAATTCCATGTTAATAAAGAACAGCGAAATTTAAAAAAATGGTTCTTTTTTGATAAGGGCCAATCATTTATTTTCACTGCCCCAGTCACAAGCTCTCCCTCTGTCCCCACTCCTGCCTGCTCTGACCTGCTGTGGAGAGCACCCTTGTGCTGGGCCCCACCCTCCCCACACCACCTCAGCGCTCTCCTTTACGTGGCGGTCAGTCCAGCTGCCTCAGAGTGTTAGAAGGGTGCCATTTTCAGTTCTCTTCCTGTCTGACTGCAGGGTATAGAACAGGCAGCTCCAAGTGTTACTTTCTGTGCAGATGTTTTTGATTACAAATCTAGCTAGGTTTGCAATGCTTTGTAGAATAAGACAATATTCTTTTCAACAAACTTTAAAAAAATGTAGTTTTGTTGTTTATTTCCACCTCCCCCCTCCCCCACCCCTGCTTGAGCACCCAACCCCCCCCCCCCCCCTCCCTGGCAGCTCAGCCTGACCCGGACAACCCGTTTTCCTTGCTTGTATTTTGGGGGGGGTGCCTGGCACCCCCAGAGATTCAGCTTCATGGCTGACAGGTGACCATGGCAGGGGCTTCACCGATACCCTTGGTAACTGTAGTAGTTCCTGTAGTATTGGTGTCTGTCCTGGGGGTGGTGGTAGTAGTAACTCTGCCAATCCCAATTGTATTGTCTGTAATAGTCTCTGTATCTGTTGTACTCATAATCTCGCCCGCAAAATCGATCATGGTCTCCCCTGTGTTGATCATAGAAATTACGGGAACCTCCTCTGTTTCCAGGCTGCCGCCAGTACTGCTGCCCATAGGCCTGATTGTCGCAGCCTTGGTGCTGCCCGCCCACATAGCCTTGGCCCCGACTTCGGTTCTGCTGGTTACGCTGGTTACGCTTGTTTCGGTAGTTTTGGTTGTTTGTTTGCTTCTTGGAGTGGGGGCAGTAGCTTCCTGGCCTCCTCCTTGTACTTAGTGACAATGGGCTGAGCCTCCTTCTCCTCCAGCTCCCCATATAGTCACATTTTTCAGGCAAAGAGAAGTTGGCTTTCATCTCCAGCATTATAGATACAGGCACATCATCTCCCTCTATTTCCTTTCTCCACTCCAGCCTCTTCTTCCAATCTTCCTCATTAGGGACAGCCACCACCACTTTCCAAGAGAAGGTCTTGAACAGCAGTAGCTTCCACTGTTGGCCAGAAGTGTACATATTACCCTGTTCAAGAATAAAGTTCCTCTTTGTCTGGGAAGCAATCTGGACCAGCTTACGAAGGCACTGGGAGCCTTGCTGAACTAAAAGGTCTCAGCTTTTGGGGTCCACCTCTGGCTCCTCAAGCCCCTTCATCCTCATTTGACTGAGCACAGTCTCAGCTCCCAGGACACTGTATCTTTTCTCAGGGTTTTCTTTTGTGTATTTCAGTGCCCACTGAGTCTTTCCAGATCCGGGTAGTCCCACCATCAGAGTCACCCCACATTCATCTATGGTCTTGGGAGGAACTGCAGTGTTCACTGCAGCATATGCGAGTGAATGTGAGGGTGTGTGAACGTGAGAGCATGTGTGAATGTGAGTGTGTGCGAGTGTGAGTGTGTGTAAGTGCGAATGTGAGAGCATGTGAGTGTGTTGTGAGTGTGTGCGCATTGTGGGGTAGAGGGTGCAAGGGCAAAGTGAGGAGTGAAGGTAAAGAGCTGGGGATTGAGGTCCTGAGCTGTTCTCCGCTGCAGCCGAGGACCGGACAGAGAGGTAGGAAACGGGCTAGGAGTGGCTTGGTCTCTGCCTCAGTGAGGCCTTGCTGAGGGTCTGATGATTTTTGGTGACTGGGTGTCCTCCTCACCCTGCCCAGCGATGTAGGTGTGAGATGTGCGCTTGTGTGTCTCCCCTGTGGCCTTGGCTTCGCTCCTGCTCTGCTGGGCAACTTCCAGAGTTGTTGGAGGGCTTGGATCTCTGCCCTGAGCCTGGAAGGATTGCTTTCTTGTTGGAATGTCTGAGTTAGTTAGGCTTTTCTGGAGGATGTGGATGACATTTGGTTTCAGCTGGTTTGAAAGCAAATTGCCTCTGAGCGTGTATCTTTGTCATCGGCAGCTCTTCACTGGGTCGTCTGTCTGTACAGCCTCAGAAGACCAGCAGGATGGCTGCCAACAAGAGTAAGGGCCAGAGCTCCTTGGCCCTCCACAAGGTGATCATGGTTGGCAGTGGAGGCGTTGGCAAGTCGGCCCTGACACTTCAGTTCATGTATGATGAGGTAAGCCCTTCAGTTCATGTATGATAAGGTAAGATCGGAAGGCAGGCACAGACCCCCTTCTGATGGCATTGCCCTAGCAGTGTCCTTGCTCTCACTGTTTCCATGCCAGTCCTCACATGCACAGGGGTTCATGGAGCAAGTCTGTGTTGAGGTGGCATCTGGATAGTTTCTTAGGAAGGTCTGATCACATAAGATCTGGATTGCTGATTCTAGGTGAATAATTTCAACTCCGGCAGGGATGTGAGAGATCTCTGCTTGCATTCATGCTATTGTTATACTGCAAGCCTGCTTTTTGACAAAAGCAGGGGAGGAGAGAGGAGCCTTTGTACACAGATACTTAACTTTGTGATTGTCTGTCGTGGGAGAGAGTGAAAGGGGAGCTGATTTGCCATACAACTTAATCCTTTCCCAAGTGATAGACATCAGATTCTCTCCAGTTCTCCCGTTACGGCAAGGTAAAGCTTGCACTATCTTTGCCCAAAATTTGTGTCACCTATTTAATGTGGATAACGTGACTAATATGACTGGTTTTGAGTTCAGTGTGGCAGCACAGCCTTGATCCCCAGAGCCACAGAAGTCCCTGCTTGAGCTGTTTGCTAGTATACTCGGCCTTCTGTGGGATCCACATCTGCAGATTCAAGCAATGTAGAATGAAACATTGTGGAATGAAAATATTGGGGAAAAAAATGGTGAAAAATAACAATACAACAATTAAAATATTACAAATTAAAACATGCAGTGTAACAATTATTTCATAGCCTTTACATTGTATTATGTATTATAAGTAATTTAGAGATGATTTAAAGTGTATGAGAGGATGTTATATGTAAATGTGCCATTTTAAGTAAGAAACTTAAGCATCTGCAGATTTTGGTGTCGGAAGGCGGGCAGTGTCCTGGAACCATTTAAGGATACTGAGGGATGACTGTTCAGAGCAGAGCTTAAACCCCAGGACCTCTCACTTGCATTGCAGCCAAATGGCTTTATGAGATTCATGAAAGAAAGCTATCACATCCATGTCAGTTAAAATCACTATCTTTTTTCACTGGACTTTCCCATTGTCCTGCTTCCTCTTATGCTGTGTGCAGTTGGAGTGGCCATGACATTTTCCGCCTCTAGCTGAGGGAAGTTGAGTTGGGGTGGGTTAGGTGGGGGTTAGTGGTATGTGTTGGTGTGGTTTGGAGTCACGCAGCATGTGACGATTATCGCTGGCTGCAGGAGTACTCCCAAAACCCACTGTGCTGACACGAGAGCATTGTGATGTGAGGTGCAGGGCCAGGATGGACCCTTACATGAACGTGTCCCATGGCACCTGGCACAAGTATGTGAGAGCTAGAAGCTAGAAATTGGGCCGAGAAAAGTCTTTCAGATCTTACAGCATCTTACAGTGAAGCTCAATAGAGGTTTCTTAAATTTGGCAATAATCCCAAAACTTTCATTACTAGAAATGTCATGTAGTCACATGCACATGGATGTTTATTGTAGCACTATTTACAATAGCAAAGACTTGGAACCAACCCAGATGCCCATTAGTGATAGACTGGATAAAGAAAATGTGGCACGTATACACCATGGAATACTATGCAGCCATAAAAAAAGAATGAATTCATGTCTTTTGCAGGGACATGGATGAAGCTAGAAGCCATCACTCTCAGCAAACACAGGAACAGAAAACCAAACACCTCATGGTCTCACTCATAAGTGGGAGTTGAACAATGAGAACATATGGACACAGGGAGGGGAATATCACATACCAGGTCCTTTCAGGGGGTGGGGGGCCAAGGGGAGGGAGAGCATTAGGACAAATACCTAATGCATATATGGGTTAAAACCTAGATGACAGGTTGATAGGTGCAGAAAACCACCATGGCACATGTATACCTATGTAACAAACCTGCGCGTTCTGCACGTGTATCCCAGAACTTCAAGTAAAAAAAAAAAAAAAAAAAAAAAAGTCACGTAGTTGTGAAGCTGAAAGAACCTTTTCTAAACTGTCAATACAAAATAAATTTTCATTAACCATGCTAAAGGAAAGACTAAATTATTTTTTATTCTCTATAGGAATATTTCAAAATCATTGGCATATGACGAGAGAAAGAGTATGCAGCAAACAAAAAAGTAGAAGGTTTTCTAGAGATATGTCAGGCAGTTTAATAAAAATATTGGTATATTGCTAGATTTTATAATATCAGTGCTGTTTGTATTAGTTTTATTAGTGTAAAATAATCACAAATTTAGCAGGTTAAAACATACATTTATCATACCATAGTTTCCATGGGTCCAGAATTGGAGCCTCAGCTGGGTCCTCTGCTCAGGATCCCACAAGGCTCCAGTCAAGGTGTCACCTGGGGCTCTGACCTCTTCTGAGACTTGGGGTTCCTCTTCCAGGCTCCCTAATGGTTGGTAGAATTTTGTTCCTTGTGGGTGTAAGACATAGATCCTCAGCTAAACATCATACATCACACAGGGCAGCCCCCAACAAAGAATTAACCAGCACAAAATATCAATAATGCCACTGTTGAGAAACCTGTATTAGAGGCAGAGCCGTGGCAGATCCGAGGATAGAAGATTCCCCTACCATGTTAGTGATCGAGAGTCCACGGGATGCCAGTTCCAAGAGCAAGTTCAGATACAGAGCTAGCTCTGCTTTGAGACTAGGATTCGTTCTACTCAGCACTGCTGAGTGGACTAGGAGAGCCTGGTCTGGAGGTTTCGGGGTGTGTGTGTGTGTGTGTGTGTCTGACAGGTGGGTAGTAAGAGGAGGGAGAAGATGCGTGCAGCTGATTCAAGAGTTTTTTCTCTTCTTCCTGTTCTCTTCACAGAGACCAGGGAAAGCTACGCCTGGCCTTAGTTTGTTTTTCTCATGGGCTAACATATTTGAGAACTGGAAAGTGGCAGTTATTGAAGAAATTATAAAATAAAATCGGGGGAAGGAAGGAATAGAAATGAAGTGATGTGTGTTTGGGGGAGGAGTTCTCATTGATTTTCTAAGGTGCTAATAGAACCTTTCATGATGATGAAAGTGTTCTGTATCTATACTCTCCAATACATATGGCTATTGTGCATTTGAAATGTGGCTGGTGGCTACCATATTGAACAAAATGGTTCTGGAATCATAATTTTGGATCTCGAAGAGACCTTAGCAGTAATTCTCAAATCTAGCTGATTATAGAATTTCCTGGGAGACTTTTTTTTTTTTTTAATACCTTCTGAATAACATTTGCGGAGTTGGAGAACTGGGACCCTGTTTCAGTGGTGTTCTCTTGGTGATTCTGACACACGGCCAGTTATGGTAACTCTTGCCTGAGAGATCATCTAGTCAAGCCTGATTTCACAGTAAAGGAAACTGAAGTCTGTGTTCAGGGATGCCAGCTGTCTAAATCAAGCTTGTCCAACCTGTGGCCCAGAATGACTTTGAATTCAGCCCAACACAAATATTTAAACTTTCTTAAAACATTCTGAGGTTCTTTTTTGTGATATATGTATTTTTTAGCTCATCAGCTATCGTTAGTGTTAGTGTATTTTATTTGTGGCCCAAGACAATTCTTCTTCCAGTGTGGCCCAAGGAAGCCAAAAGACTGGACACCGCTGGTCTAAAGTCTCTTGGACCATTCAAATTTTTTTGTTCATAGTATAGTGCTTCACTCTTATTTAAAATTTTTTAGTGTATATGATGGAATTTTTATGAAGATTAGATTATAGAAAGAGCCACAGTCCCAGAGTCTTTACTATCTAAGTTCTGACTTTGAGAAAAATTGGAGGGAGCTTCCAGGGTGGCAGCAGTCAGATTTTAATCTTCCTATGATTGGCCTAACATACTCATTTTTACCTTTTCTGGGAGGGTCAGGCTGGGGAAGGAGAGGCTTTGGCCACAGCCATTTCATACTTTCAGTCTCCAGCAAAGCCAGCTTAGAGGAAAGTCAGCTTAGAGAGAAGGAGTCTATGTGAAGTTTGTCTTAGATTGATGTGTCTTGGACATCTGAAACAGCCATGCAGAGCTCTGCAAGGCCGGTAGGGGATAAGTATAGGTCATGCTAATGTATACGAAGACTTTGTGATTTTCTATTTCCAGCTGGGCAATGTAAACATCAGGGTTGTAATGGAATGTTAGGGTAATTGGCATACTTTTCACTGAGTGCAGAGGTATGCAGGTACAGCAGGACATTCTGACTTCTGTGTCAAAGGAGCCAGTGGAACTCTGGCTGGCTTTATTCTTGGAAGCTCAGCAATACACAGTTGAGATAATTTATGGTAGAATTCAGAGACTCTTGGGGCAATGATGTTTTGAATTTTTTGGTCATGTATTTGTCTGTTTGGAAAGGAGTTAAAAGAAGGACACCTGAAAGCATAGGCAAGTTGTCACATCTCTATTTGCAGATAATTTTTTAGTACACACTTAAAAGAACCTACTACTAAACATGTCTTGGCCGCGTGCAGTGGCTCATGCCTATAATCCCAGCACTTTGAGAGGTCGAGGCAGGTGGATCACAAGGTCAGGAGTTCAAGACCAGTTTGGCCAACATGGTGAAACCCTGTCTCTACTAAAAATACAAAAATTAGCTAGGCGTGGTGGCAGGTGCCTGTAATCTCAGCTACTTGGGAGGCTGAGGCAGGAGAATCGTTTGAACCCAGCGGGTAGAGGTTGCAGTGAGCTGAGATTGCGCTATTGCACTCTAGCCTGGTCAACAAGAGCAAAAACTCCACCTCAAAAAAAAAAAAAGTCTTAATATTTTTATTTTTGAGTAGCTGTTAACTGACAACACAAGGCTCTTTTTAATAGTATTCCTCAAATAACCCTTAATTCACTTTGACATTTCAATTTCATTTTTAAGTTAAAGAAATTTTAAATCACAGCCCTATTAAGATGTAATGCACATATGATGAAATTTGCTCTTTTAAAGTGTACTTTTTTTTTGAGATGGAGTTTTGCTCTTGTTGCCTAGGCTGGAGTGCAATGGTGCGATCTCGGCTCACTGCAACCTCTGCTTCCTAGGTTCAAGCAGTTCTCCTGCCTCAGCCTCCTGAGTAGCTGGGATTACAGGCGCCCTCCACCACACCTGGCTACTTTTTTTGTATTTTTAATAGAGACAGGGTTTCACCATGTTGGCCAAGCTGGTCTTGAACTCCTGACCACAGGTGATCCACCCACCTTGGCCTCCCAAACTGTTGGGATTGCAGGCATGAGCCACTGCGCCCGGCCTAAAATGTATAATTTAATAGTTTTTTTTTTTTGTATATTTATACAGATGTGCAACCATCACCATTATCTAATTTTAGATCATTTTCATCACTCCAAAAAAACCAGCCTACATATTAGTAGTCATTCCCCATTACTGCTTCCCCGTCCCACCCTTGGCCTCTAGCAACCACTTTCTGTTTCTATGGATTTACCTATTCTGGACATTTCATATAGATGGAATCATACAATATGTGGCCTTTATGTGTAGCCTCTTTCACTCAGCATGTTTTGAAAAGTTCTTCCGTGTTACAGCATATAGGGTCCAGCCCTACAGGGTTTTGTGAGCCACTCCCAGCTGGTATGGAGACGAGAAATTGTGGAAATAAAAGACACAAGACACAGAGATAGAGAAAAGAGAGTTTGGGCCCAGGGGTCCATTGATACCCAAATCGCAGAGACCAGCAGTGGCCCCAATGCAGGGATGCTCTCACTTTTATTGAGTTGCAAATCTGGGCACAGGGTAGGTAGGGGGTGATCTTGGTGGTCGGAGACTGGGGGCAGGGTAGATAGGGCATGGCAGTGATAGGGTCAAGTACTTCACGTGTCATTCAGGTAGGGGCTTGGCAATTTCTGGCACCGGAAGTGAGGTAAGTGTATAATGCATCAGCACCTTTTCCATACGTGTCAAGAAAGAACTAAGACATTAAGATTTATATTACTGTTTCTGATGATCTTTTCTAAGAAAAAAGGAACCAGGTGCAGAAGCAGGACATGAGAGTAGACATGGAACATGACCACTGAAGCACAGCATCACATAGAGACAGTTAAGCCCCCGGATGTCTGTGGGTGTACCTGACAGCCGTCAGGCCTTACCACAAGAGCTTGGAGAAGTGGAGTTTTCTCCTAACTTCCCCAGGAAGGAGATGTCTCAGCCATTTTGGACATCTCCTTTCCTAGCTGGCTAAACAGCGGGTGCTTTCACAGCTCTGGCCCTGCTGCACAGCCGAGGCGCCCTCCAGCAGCCCTTGTGAGGGCGTGACAGAGGACTTAGAGCATCTTGCCTTAGTGTCATTCATTTCACAATGTCACCCCAAGTTCACACTTCCAACCTGAGAGGCATTAGTAAAAGAATTAAGATCACCTATGAATAACTAAGATCACATATGAATAACTAGTAACTACTACCGTTATATTTCTAGTTACTTTCTTCTTCATTATTTATATGGAAATAGGCTGAGGCCTTTTGCTCCTGCCTCAGTGCTTGTGGATCTCCCCGCTGCAGCAGCACGTGTCAATACTTCATTCTTTCTCAGAAACACATACCACTAAAAGCCTCTTGATACACTGTGTTAGTTCGTTCTGTTGCTGCTATAAAGAAATACCCAAGACTGGGTAGTTTATAAAGAAAAGAGGTTGATAGCCTCTTTTCTTCTGCCGGGCTGGGGAGGCCTCAAGAAACTTAGAATCATGGTAGAAGGGGGAGCAAACATATCCTTCTTTACAAGGCGGCAGGAAGAAGGGCAGAGTGAAGGAGGGAAAAGCCCCCTATGAAACCATCAGGTCTTGCGAGAACTCACTATCACAAAAACAGGATGGGGGTACTGCCCCCATGATCTCATCACCTCCCATAAGGTCACTCCTCCAATACATGGGGATTATAATTCAGATGACAATTCAAGATAAGGTTTGGGTGGGGACACAGAGCCAGACCGTATCATACGTTTTGCCAAATTACTTTTCAGATGAGTTTTATACTTTTGTCATTATGAATAAGAACTTCAGTTTCTCACCCTTGCTGGTGTTTGCATTATAATTTTACACTGACATTAATATTGCAGGTGTTCTGCTCTGTGCCTGGTTTCCTCATCTGTAAACTGGGTTGTCTACCCCTATTGTTTAAAAACAAAAAATGGCAAAATGGAGCTATAAAGAACAGAAGTGTTATATAAAATGTTACTTGTATAGTGTCCTGTTCATAGTGTGAAGTGCCCATATAGGGAATTTTATTTTTTTTGGCAGATTTATTCCCCTTAAAGACTTTATTAATTACCGATAATGTTTATTTCCTCAGTTTGTAGAAGACTATGAACCTACCAAAGCTGACAGTTATAGAAAGAAAGTGGTTCTTGATGGGGAAGAAGTTCAGATAGACATTCTGGACACCGCTGGGCAAGAGGACTATGCAGCCATTCGAGATAACTACTTTCGGAGTGGGGAAGGTTTTCTTCTTGTGTTCTCAATCACAGAACATGAATCCTTTACAGCAACTGCCGAATTCAGGTATGTTTGAAATGAACTAGGAAAAGCCTCCAGGAGGCTTTTTGCCTTTTTTCATATGTCTTAGGCCTATAAGGAGTTTGGGGCTGAGCATACCAGGAGAGGGCTGAGCTTGTTCTCAGGAAGAATTCTGTCTAAAGAATCTTCTGGGGCTTTCTAAATCTTGGCACGTTATAGACCATGATGATTGTAATCTCTTTGGGCTTTCCTGATCTGTGATTTCTGAATAAAATTATTTTAAGAGTCTTATTGTCCCTGAAAAAGAATGAAGCTATTCCGTATGCGCAAGAACCTATAATTTTGTTCCTAGGTTATGCAACACTGACCGGAGAGTGAAAGATGTGAGGCAAAATGACCGTTTGCTGCTACTTAAGGACTTGGGCATAGTGGAGGGACAAGAACGTGGCTTTATGGTTAGGAGACTTGTTTTGAATTCTGGCCTTGCCGCTCACTGACCATGGGCAAGTTTACTTTGTGTCAGGGTCTTACTTCTTTCTCTGGAAATGTACTTGTGAGTTGAAAATGAAATGAAAGGATGCATTAGACTGTGAATTTCATGTGGTCAGGAACATGGCTACCCTCCATTGTCCCCAGTCTGTCACAATGTAAACACATGGTGCTTCCATAGTGAATAGAATATCCATTGTTATCATTCGTTTTATAATGTGGCAATTATTCTCCATGAAGGTGTTAGAGACGAAAAAAAAATATGGCAGTTAAAAATACCTTAAGTTCATTTTGTTATAAAGAAATAGCCTTTTGGGCATAATTCTTATGCTCTATAAATGTCCCTTTACCCCATACCCTTCCCATTTCTCCTGCGTAATTGTATTTTAAAAAAATCTATTCTCCTTATAAACACACCTATCTAGATGACTTTTTAAGAAGCAGATCTAGAGTTTAATAGGGAACTGAAGGGAGAAACCCAAAAATCAATCAGTTTTTTTTGTTCTTTAGCAAGTTCTGGTCTGACAGTAAGTTGGTCAGCCAGAGGTGGAAATGAGGAAGCATCACTGAGGCAGGGAGGCCTCAGGGCTGAGCACAGGTCACCCAGCAGAGCGAGTGGAAGGTAATAGGGAGGTGCCTCAGTGATTCTTCATCGCTCCTGGCTTAAGAGTCGAAGACCTAGTTTTGTGGAAGCAGAGTGTGCGTGTTGCAGTGATCAGTTAGATGACTATGACTCATTATGAGAAGTCCTATTAATTTTTAGTTATTTCAGACCTACCCAGGGGCTGCTCTGTTTGAATATAGCCCATGAATTTATAATTGTTTGCTTCTACATAGTCCTGTTTTTCTGCCTCCTAGAAGGTAAAACAGGACAGATGCACACAGTCTCTTATTTTCTTCCCTGTCCCGAACCTCGTGATCTCCTGTTGTCCTGTGACTTACCTAGAAGGGAAGTGGCCAGGAGAGTCCTCTGCAGAGGATATGGAGAAATACAGTATTTCAGGTGCCCCGTGTCTTTTCCTCAGTCACTACACATGCACAGGTAGTACTTGAGCATTCTCATAGAGTCGGAGCATGGCTCCCCTCATCTTGGAAAAGGATTTTGGTTGCTAGGTGAAAAGAGAGATCCTTAGAAGAAAAAGGACAGATGAATACCTGAAACCAGAAAGAAGGGGAAGTTCGTTCTTCTGACTTGAATTCCGCTTAGGTTTCTCATGTCATTGGAAACAGAAGAATGCAGGTCAATGATCTGAGCCCTGTGGCTAAACTCAGTCATGTCTCTTCATGATGTGTTAGCAGTTTTAAAACTTAGCATTTCTGTATTGTCTTCCAAATAGCATTTTTAAATGCTGTTAGCCATTTGAAAACATAGCATTTCTGTATTATCTTCCAAATAGAAAGGCCCCAATATAAAATGAAATATGAATATGCTGTCTTATTTGAAATTTTTCCTGGAAAATTTTTTATGAACTACGATAAATAGGCTTGTCGTAAGAGACCAGAACTTGGTGCTCCCATGTTTGGATCGATATGTTTATCGGTCAGGTAATTTTATGTGCCCCTGCAGGACTAATGAGCCAGAAAGCTATCAGTTTTTATTGTTCATAGTTTATGTTGGTCATATGACTTCTAAATGTATTGTGTTTTTTGACCCCTGTTCAAATGTAGGGTATAACAAAGCTACACAAAGCCAATTTCAAGCATCTTTTTATCCTTTTTAGTTTGTCTTAAGATATTTGATATCTGGTACTTAAATTGACTACATGGCAATTTTAGTTGCTTTTTTTGTTTTTGTTTTGTTTTGTTTTGTAGAGACAGGGTCTCCCTATGTTGCCCAGGTGGGTCTTGAACTCCTGGGCTTAAGTGATCCTCCTACCTCAGCCTCCCAAAGTGCTGGAATTACAGATGTGAGCCACCACGCTGGCCTGGGAAATATTTTTATTATTGTGAAATGTTACCTTACACCATATAAAAATCAATGCAGAGCTCTGCAAAATACATTTTTGAAAGGGCACTCTTTTTAGAATGTATTGGAATATAAAAGTAGAAATGTTCTAATTGGACCAAAATAATGGAAATGGGATATATATATTTTTTAAATATTTGATTTTGATTAGTACTTTCAGATAGCTGATTATTTTTAGTAGACATAAAATTTAATGTGCTACAGGTAATGGTATTGTTACAGAATACTCTTGAAGTACTTTCCAAAGGGCTTGTAGTATTTCATTTTTTTCGCTTTGTAGTAGAAAAATGGTACATATTGGAATGTGATTACTGTCTACCATATCTGGCTCAATTCTGTGGCCTATAACATTACAGTATCTGGATAGAAAATGGGGGTGGAATGACACACATGTCATGTACACTTGCAGATCTAATCCAAACTGAAGTTTCAAAACAAAACAACATACCCCTTTTCTACTTGAGATTCCCTTGGATGTTTCTGTTCTGTTCCATTCTATTCTATAATATTCTATCTCTGACCGGGGTGGAGGGGATTGCTGGTCGTGACCCACTAGATTGGTTTTGTGATCCGCGAGTAGGCTGCCACCTTCTGTCTAGAATACACTGGATTTCATAGCTTTTATGTCACAAAGAAACCATACCGTATTTTCAGGGGAATTAAGCATTTTATGGAGATAGTTCCCTAGCTTGTTTTTCTTTTTTTTCTTTTTTTGATGCTTAAGTTGGGGACCCTGTTGTGATGCAAAATCCTGGGCTCCTATTCAGACACCTACTTCTGGAAGACTGGGCCCAGACACCTGCATTTGTAGTGAGCGTCCCAGGGAGTTCCGATGCAGACAAACTGAGAACCAGACCTGGAAAACACTTGTCTCATTCATGACTGCCTCTAGGGAGTGCTTTCTCGAAACATGCTCTAAATCTAGTGATTTTTTTTTTCTTCTGCCTTAGGGAAAGCCTTTTATTTTAGATGGGCTCACAAAACTTGGGTTCTTATTTTAGTTTTTTTAGCTGCTGTATTCTTGGTGTAATGCCTTAGGGAACAGATTCTCCGTGTGAAGGCTGAAGAAGATAAAATTCCATTGCTCGTTGTGGGAAACAAGTCTGACTTAGAGGAGCGGAGGCAGGTGCCTGTGGAGGAGGCCAGGAGTAAAGCTGAAGAGTGGGGTGTACAGTACGTGGAGACGTCGGCTAAGACACGGGCCAACGTGGACAAGGTAGGCGTGCACTCTGTGTGCTTCTCAGAAACACACTTGAGAAACAGCAGAATGGAGGCATCTCACCTGCTTGTTTATATGGGAACCATTTATGAAAAGTAGGCAAAGATTCTGATTTCTCTGAATGTCTAAGCCATGATCATGATTGCAGTGATCTGCATGTCTAAGCCATGATCATGATTCATGATTCTCTGAATGTCTAAGCCATGATCATGATTGCATGATTGCAGAGAAACTTTGAGAGGATGTCACCCTGTATTTCAAACACCCCCCAGAACCTTTCATTTTGTCATGAGACTTCATTAGATTAGAGTATGCTTAATGTGTGTGTGTGTTTTTTTTTTAAGACAAAGTCTTAGTGGGCTGGTGTGGTATGATCTCAGTTCACTGCAACCTCTGCTTCTTGGGCTCAAGCAATCCTCCTACCTCAGCCCCCCAAGTAGCTGGGCCTATAGATGTGTACTGCCACGCCAGCTTTTTTTTTGTAAATTTTTTGTGGAGATGGGGTTTCACCATGTTGCCCAGGCTGGTCTCAAATTCCTGGACTCAAGTGATCTGCCCGCCTCAGCCCCCCAAAGTGCTAGGATTACAGGTGTGAGCCACCACACCTGGCCGAGTATGCTTACTGTTGGTTTGGTCCTGGGAAGGATGGTGGGATGAGATCATTGGTTTGTGAAGGCTGGGCTGGAAGGATGGACATCCTTAGCTTGTGTGTGTGCTCTCACCTTCCACGCCTTGCTCTTCAGGAGCAGGATGGGCGGGCCTGGCTGCTTCCAGGAGATTCCCCTGGAGGTGCCCTTGAAAGATACGTGGAGCTTCTTGATTTTGCTCTCATTGAGTTATTGGTTAGATTTGTTCTTTTCACCTTACTGTTCACTGACAGAGCCACGGTGGTCTGTCTTTGTAGTGTAGGCTCTAAATAGTATTTGCTCTCAGAAATCAACTCTCTGGATCGCTCTCTCTCTTTTTTTCTCTTATCCCATCCCAGCATACTTTCTTATTCAAATCTCTGAAACTAATAAAAGGGTGACTTTGACTGACAATGATGAATGCTGACAATTTGAAAATCCACCTATCAGGGCTTGCTATTGTTAGGCCTTTTTTCTTTTTAAAATTAAGGTTCAAGGTGGTTGCCACACAGCTAAAATCTTAAAGCCATACCTTAAAGATGAGACTTTCCTTCTGCGTTGACCTTGTTTACTAGCTCTCACTGCACATCCATGCGCTGGCAGAATCCAAGCACATAGCACTTTGGCAGCCACACAGTGGACACGTCTGCTTTTTGTTCTGCGGCTTCAGCGTCCAAATCCCCCATACCCCATCTTCTGTTTCTCTTTCTTGGTGCAGAAACAGTTCCCCTTTGCTTCATTATCTGACAAGGGAGAGATTTTTATCCAAGCTTTATTTTCACTTGAAATGATGCTAGAAGAACATTGGTATTTACAATGCTGGTATTAGAAGGAGTTTGCTTTAGATGCACTTCGGCAATATACATCTATTTGTATGTATTGTACATAAAAACATATATCCTAGGCGACATATATATGTGGGATAGATATACATATAGGATATATATATATATATATTTTCTACCACTGAAGTCTGTTTAGTTATAATCTGCAATGTGAAGCATGTGTTCCATTGTCAGCTTTTCTTTACATTGTCATCTCTCAACTCTTACACTCTTACGTTCTTGTGCTACTTAAAATATTTTTATCAAATTATATTCCAGCTGTGGAAACCACACAGGAAATCCAGAAATATGCCTCATTTTTAATTGGAACTGGATGTGTATTTCTTGGATGGGTTGTGTTATGGGGGGTGTGCGTTGTCATCTCCCCTCGTCTGCTGGACCAGCTTGACCTGCCAAACGGGAACCAACATAAACTTAGGATGGACAGCATTGTATTCACTTGTAAAGAATTTACGTGAAAGGTGTGATAAGATCAGCCCGTGAACAACTTTGTCATCATTTTAAGTTGGACACACTCCATTCCCCTCCTCTCTTGTGCTGTTAGGACAGAAAAAAAAAAAAAAAAAAAAAAGAGAACCCGTAGCATTTGAAACTGTTCACTGTTGCTGTCACGGGCAGCGCCCTTTCTGGAGAGGCTGGCGAGAAGGGTTGTTTGGGTTAGCCTGATCCAGCTGGGGCCTGGGGTTGGGGTGCTTTTTTGTGCCTGGAACTGGTGGTAAATGCTTGTGGAGCCCCACACTCCAGAGACTTGGTCTTGCTTTTCACCAAGAAGAAGGTGTGGCCATGAAGGAGCTTGTGGTTTTGTGCGAATGTCCAAAGATAAAAGCTTGTGCTCAGTCCCCCACTTTCAGTCTCCATCATTCTCTATGAGAAATATCTCATCGTAGGATTCATATTTTGTCTGCTTGGGTATAATCAGTCCTCTGGTGTGATTGCTGATAGCAGAGGGCAAAACCCAAACTACTGTAGCAAAAGGATAATCCGTATCTAAATAACACACTGACCTTCAAAGGACAAGTCTCGTCAGTTCTTGATAAAGTTCCTCTCAGCTGACATCATAAGGGCTGGAGGAGCGGTTGTTCCTGAGAATAGGGGTGGGGGAGTGTGCATGGGGAGGGATAGGGTGGCCGGAAGGACATCACTCATCCTCTGTCTTCTCAGTCCCCTAGTGTAGGAACTTTAGTTGTTGATGCTTTACGCCCTCCAGCTCCCACCCTGCCACCTCCCCAGGGCTGCTGTTGTGGAGTCCACTGGGAAAACTGTCATGCAGAATGAGGTTCCACCTTCCGTGGGGTCCGTGTAAGATTAAATGAGATGCAGAAGTGTAAAGCGTGCCTAGGAGCAGGGACTCATCCTGGCATTCTTCCCTTTCCTGGTGGTCAGATGTGCTAGAAAGTCTGCTTGCTGTTGTTACTCTCAATGTTTGTAAATTTTCTAAATTTATAGATCTGTTCTATACAAAAACACGTTTTATCCTTCATCACACTTATTGTAAGAAAAGATTTTATCATTTTGAAAGCAGCCATTAGGCTGGGTGCAGTGGCTTATGCCTGTAATCCCAGCACTTTAGGAGGTCGAGGTGGGTGGATTGCTTGAGCTCAGGAGTTCAAGACCAGCCTGGGCAACATAGAGAGACCCTGTCTGAATTAAAAAAAAAAAAAAAAAAAAGCAGCTGGTGCACGGTAATAACAGTATGATGATTCTGTCCCTGGCTTGAGCGGTTGTGTGATATGAGCAGTTGTATGAGAGATGTTTACTTTGTATAATTAGAATGTTTTTAAGGTTAATTTTTCTCATTTGCCCTAGATCTTTTGTTTTTGTTGACATCTCGTTTATAAAAATAAGTTTGACTTTATGTTTTAAAATATACATATCCTGCTTAGTCAAATTATCTCATCGAATCCTTAAATGCTATGTTCACAGTGTCAGGTTAACAACAACAACAAAATCATTAAATGGCTTTTTCTTCACTATTCTTTTTATTCCTTCCTCCCCATCCCCCAGGTGTTCTTTGACCTAATGAGAGAAATCAGAGCAAAGAAGATGTCAGAAAACAAAGACAAGAATGGCAAGAAAAGCAGCAAGAACAAGAAAAGTTTTAAAGAAAGATGTTGCTTACTATGAATGTCAAGGTGACGATGAAGTCTGCTGCCCCTAAAGACACAGGGCTGGGTTGGTAAAGAGGAGGCTGTGGTTGACTTCTTGCTTGTGCTTCCCGCTCTCCCCAGCTTCATTCACTCAGACTTCTTGAAATGGGGGAAAATATTTGTGACTCAGTGGCTAGCAGAAGAAATAAGCCCATGCAATGGAACTGCTGCTTTGTCAGGAGGTTGTGGAGTTTTTTTCCTCCCTCCCTTCTTCTTTCCCAAAAGCTTCACTATGTATAAAGTGCCACAGGTAGGAAACAGGTGTTAATTACAAAGAGAACTTTTGAACTACAGATGTTGTAGTAGGTTTTGGAAGAAGGAGTGAAGTAAGATGCCCTCCCACTTTTGTCAGTTTAGTAGTAGTGAGAAAAATCCATTCAGCCCCAAGGACACAGAAAAATCCATCAAGTTTTTGGATAAGTTTCTTGGCAGTACCCTGTGGATCTGAAACAGAGCTAAAAAAAATTAATTTGAATTGCACCAAATAGATCACTACTAAGCTTCTGACTCCTCCTCACATATGAAAAGTGAAAGTTGTGAGTGTTTTCATCTTATTTAAATACTGGCGAATTATAGTCTGGGTTGGTTATTTTTCTCCTGTAAACATCCTGATTTTTGTGTAGAAACTTTATTTTTGGCAGACCGAGTGAAGACTCAAGAATAGTGTACATTATAAATGGCACACATCGCCACTCATGTAGATATTTTCAAGTTCTTTTTCTAAGTCCTCTCCTAATTGCCCATCCTGTGGTTAGGCCCCTCCCTCTCCACTAATGGTAAATGAACGTGCCTTTCTGATCAGCGTCACTGCACGCAGAGGTCTAGTGAGCCTCTTAAGTGTCACACATACTCTTCCGAAAGACGAGATGAATTAAAGTGGTATTCTAAAATCATGAAGCCAGAGCTTATGCCAGACCTTCTGCTACCTCTCATAGAATTGTTCTGTAATTCTAAGTTTAAAGTTAGAAGTAGAGAGAGATAAGCTATTGCCCCTTTTCCTCTGAGAATTGGCTGCTGTTTCTAATATAATTATTTTCTAAGATGGCCAGATAGTTAGAAAAAGTTTTTCATTGATGGGGTATTGTTCATCTTTTGTATCAGTATTCTAAATTTAGCAAGCAGAAAGATACTCATCAGGAAAGGAGCACTATGGTAAAAGCCCAGTATTCACATTTTTTTCCATTTTTGAGAAGTGATGTTTCATATATAGGTGCCAAAAGTGAATTGGGATGTGGAGAGCGGGAACTTTTTGAATTTATGATTATCACAGAGATTGTAGAAATTATGATCTAACTGGAAGACAATCCTGTATCACCTCCCAAAGAATCATGGGCTTTTTTTGAATAAAAAACAAAGCAGACAAATAGACTTTCTTGAGATTTCAGCCTTTTTATTTTATCCTTTTGTCACACATGTGAAATACAAGTATTGAAGGAATGGCCAGTTATTCATTATTGTTCTTGTCAGGTTTATCTTTCATGATAAACTATTTCAATTAATACTTGAGCTGTGGGAAATAAGTATCAGCAGTCATTTTAACTTTATCTTTCCTCCATCTCTTCTTAAAATTTAAAAAGTTGTGGGTAATGACACTCTTGAATTTTTGCAACAAGCTTTTTTTTTCCATCCTAGTTTGCCATCTATTTGATAATCAGTTCTGGTCAAGAGCAGGTAAATTTGGGCTGGGCACAGTGGCTCATTCCTGAAATCCCAGCACTTTGGGAGGCTGAGGTGGGCAGATCACCTGAGGTCAGGAGTTCAAGACCAGCCTGGCCAACATGATGAAACCCAGTCTCTACTAAAAATACAAAAATTAGCTGGGCATCATGGTGTGTGCCTGCAATCCCAGCTACTCGGGAGGCTGAGGCAGGAGAATAGCTTGAATCCCGGAGAAGGAGGTTGTAGTGAGCCGAGATCGAGCCAGTGTACTCCCGCCTGGGCGACAGAGCGAGACTCTGTCTCAAAGAAAAAAAAAAGTAAATTTAGAATATGTACAAATGAATTAAAGATGTTATAAGTTGTTTCATGCTATAGAAATTATACTTGATATATTCTATTAGCATATTTCTAAAATTACATTTAATTGGATAGCCATCAGAAATGGATCTTCTAACAAAATAGCTTATACATATGCGATTCTTAGCCATTGGAAAATAATGAAGTCATGCTGCTTATCGATTTGAAACACACTCACTAATGTTTAGATACTGTGTCTCTAGCTTAGCGCTGGTTTTTAAACATGTTTATTTTAGAACTATTGGAGGACCTGCTTGGTGCTGGGCTCTGTTCCAGGTGCTGGGGATGTGGTGTTGGACAAGATGGGCAAGATCTTCACTCTCCCAGAGCTTAAGTGTTAGGAAGGAAAGAGAAATGAAGACACCAGGATAACTGCTTTGATGAAAATCTGGGTAATAGGACAGAAAATATCTCTAGGGCACACAGCTCATTTAGATTGGGTGGCCAACAGGCTTTTCCGAGGGATTGATGTGTAAACTGAGACTTGGTGACCAGAAGGAGCCAGCATTGTGAGGAACAGGTGGGCTGGATACAGGAGCTAGGAGACAGCTGGACTAAGAGACAGTCCCAGGACCCTGAAGTGTTCAGGAAGAAACCCAACAACCAGTATACAGCTGGCGTACGAGGAAGGAGGGGCAGAGAATTAGAAATAGATGAAACAATCTTACGATTTCATCAAGTAATGTGGGGCAAAGTATCTTGTCGTAATTTTCTACAAGTGCCCTATTGAATTAGATCTAAGATGCCACTGACTACAAGATAAACATAATTTATGTACCCCTAACAACTCTGCCAATTAAATGAATTCATCCTGATTCAATGACATAAAAATGTAGGAGAAAATGTGTGTTTTAGATTAGCTCAGTTGTGGCATATAATTTCAATAACAATTGAAATATAAAAGTCACCTCTGTTGGTTTATAAGCTACTTTATTTATTTATGTATTTATTTTTGAGACGGAGTCTCGCCCTGTTGCGCAGGCTGGAGTGCAATGGTGCAATCTTGGCTCACTGCAACCTCTGCCTCCCAGGTTCAAGCAATTCTCCTGCCTCAGCCTCCTGAGTAGCTGAGACTACAGGCGTGCGCCACCACACCCAGCTAATTTTTGTATTTTTTACTAGAGACAGGATTTCACCATGTTGGCTAGGATGGTCTCGATCTCCTGACCTTGTGATCCACCCACCTCGGCCTTCCAAAGTCCTGGGATTACAGGCGTGAGCCACCATGCCTGGCCTATAAGCTACTTTTTAATAAAGCATCATAGTATCTTAACAGTGTTTGAAAAGTACTAATAGGTTAATGTTATAGCGGTAAACTTAACCTTAATATTTTCATTTAAAAAGTTTATTAAAATTATTTTATCAAAATTCTAACTGCATGGGCTTTCAAGTCCAGTGGCCTGGAAGCTCTTGTGATGGAGGTCTTCAGTTTCACTCCTCCCTGCTCCAGCTTCAGAGCTCACATCTAACCCTTCCTACTCTCAGATCATTCATTGGGTACTCCTGTGTTTCTAAATAATCATCTTATGCCATTATTTCTGATTTTCGACCTCAGACCTTTCCAGTAAGGACTTGACATAACAGACAGGATTGTGTGGATCTAAGTGTGGCTCTTTTGTGATTCATCCTGCTTGGCAGTCAGCAGAGGCTTCCAATGAAAACTCCTGCCTCTTCAGCTCTAGAATTATTTGATCTCTTCTGTTTTGTCCTTCCAGAGCTCCTGTTACCACCTTTGGGACCTCCTAGATTCATATCTGCTCCTTCCAGTTCTTTTATTCTCTGTCAAATTTATCTTTTATGTTCTCTGAAATTTATCATTACCTGTGATTTGCCAAGTACGGTTGTAGGTTCTTGAGATAAAGCAGTGAGCAAAACAGACAAATTCCTTGCCCATCAGGTGCTTATACTAATGGAATCAACTTTTTCTTTTCACTTGTTCACCGTGTGTGTGTGTGAACAAGCTTTGTGTCTTTATTTGTTCCTTTTTCGTAGCAACTGTTCTTGGTGGCCTTGTGGATTCAATATCTTGACTTTTGAAGGAGCTTTTGAAAGTTGTATTTTTATTCACTTTTTCTTTGTTCTTTATTTTTTAAGCTGTAGTTTTCCTCATGTATCTAATGATTCCTGGTTTTTCAGCCATATTCTTAGGAGGAAGTAGAAAATCAGCTAGAGTTCCATGTACATGAGTGGGGCTTGTGAAATAGCAGGCTTGAGTTTGGGGTGAATGGGTAGAAAACCAGTCATAGTGCTGGGAACCCCTAATTACTAATCGAGGGAAGGTGTGTTCTGGGGGCCAGTGGCCAGGCTGGATGCCTTGGTTCACTCCAGACAGTTTCTTCCAAGAGAAGAGCCCTGGTGAGGGACAGAGCTGCCAGCAGGGGTTGGGTGGACTGTGTCATTCATAGACCTCTACTTAGGACGTCTCTAGCCACGCGTCATGGTTCTGCTGCTCCATCTGCGGGTTCAGACTGAGCCG
>PVKP010034236.1:0-24383 GCA_004027715.1 Plecturocebus donacophilus | reverse complement strand
GATCTGGCTCTCTCTGAGGTTACCCAGCCTTGCAGGCAGTGTCAGCTCAAGGACCAAGGCCACTGACTCCAGGTTCCTATGCCACAGGCCCCTACCCCCTGCCCCCAGGACCCTCCTAGGCACGAACTAACAACCTACCCACTTGCCTCACTTTTGCCCCTGCTGGAACAGAGCAGCCCTGACCACTCCACTCTCCAAAGACCCGGGGCAGGGAGACTTCCAAATGACCAGGACTCCGTGGGCAACACGAAGGGGAAAAGAGCAAGAAAGAATTATCTGGGAAAAATTCCAGGCTTCACCACTCACAGTGGCACAGCTTTGCCGAGTTGTTTTTACCTCCAGACTGTACAACTTCTTCATATTCTTGGTAAACTATCATTGAGCAGCTAGGCACTCAGGGTCACAGGATCCACAGCATTACAGGATCATACTACATGTCCTGAGCTGTCTGCAGGCCTACCCTACTGCAGCCAGCCCCCTCTCTGCCCCTCCCTCAGTTCCCTCCCCACTCTTCTCCTTCTCCTTTTTCTTGTTCCTTCTTTGCTAACTACCCCATCCGGCCCACGTTACAAACATATTTTGCTTATTAGTTAATAAATTATATCTGCAGTCAGTAACTCATTTTCCAAAAATTAATTTGGGAGCAACAATACACCGTTCCCCATGTAAAATCAGGGAGGCATTGCAAGCCACGGAAACAGCACGTCATTGTTTCATGTCGTAACTATTTCCTCGTTTCCCTCCAGTGAAGATTTACACCTTCCATGAGGCGCTGCCGTGCACGTCAATGTTTGCATCAAAATAAAACATCTAAGGACATTGTCCCATCTCTCCTTCTGTCTCACCCACGAGGGGACCTTCTGAACCTTTCTGAAGCTGCCTGCAGCCTGTGCATCTGTGCTTTGGAGACAGCAGCAAAGGGATGTTGGGATGGTACGCGGGTGATGCGGCATCGTCAGGACAGCATGGCTCGGCCCTCCCTACTGGAGGCACTGTGGCTCTGGACCCACAAGTTCAAGAAATAGGCCAGCTTCTCAGAGGAGGACTGAAGAGGACTGTCTCTGGCCTTCAGGCCCCCAGCAGATGAGGCTAGAACCAGATCAGATACCTCATATCAGGAAGCACGTGGTGAGCTGTGGCTAGGGCTGAGCACCTGAGCGCAGGGCTCTGACTTTCCCTGCCAGATTTCCCCAGGGTGTGGCAGAGGGCTTCATACAACCACCCCCTTCCTGGTGTTCTGGGTGCATGTTGTGGCCAGAACTAGATGTAGCCCCTTCTATTTAGCTATACTGTGAGAAGTAATGTCCCAGGATGCAGTGACCTCTTCATTCACATCCTGGGACAGGCGAAAGCAAAGCCCCAGCCAGAGAGCCAGTTTCAGCCAACGGAGGAAACTTGCTGGAAACGTTACAGGTGGCTTCTTTCATGAACCTATTTTATTAACACTTCCTCATTCAAACAACATAAACGCAGCATGAAAATTGCACAAATGGAGGAAAGAAACCTCTGGGCAGTTGACACGGGCCTGAGAACAGCCTCCACTCCAAGAAGTACCAAAGCACCAGGCCTGCTGGGCCACTTGCCACTGTCACCTCTAGTGCAGACAGCAACTGTCAGCATCCCTTTCTCTGATGGAAAGAAGTGTAAAGCGGGAAAATAATCAGATAAACAGAGGTTTCCACAGCATTAGTTCTTATGTAAGATCATCTTTATGCTGTTGCTGAGTAGACATGTGACCATCCATAGACTTTTCTTATTTATTTTCCAGATTAGGGTGTAGGAACTAATGATAAAATGAGGTGATTCTAGGGTTTTGTGACTTGAGTGTGCAGTGGGGCCAAATCATCCTAATCTACCACATGGATGAGAGACCATCTCATCTCCCCAGGTGAGGGTGTGGGAACCATCCCTGCCCAAAAGTGCAGGCTATGATTGTGTTGGCCTCTTCATTCACATGATCCACCCACTGGCACCATCTCAACTCTGACTCAGACACGGGGCAAGAAAGCAGCTCTCCCACTGCCTTCAGACCCATGCATAGCTGACTCTGCAAGGCTGTAACACAAAGGTCTTGAAGGGAGCCTCTGTTTTGGTGTCCACATCCATGGCCTGAAGGTAAGGGTATGATGAGAAACCCATGATGAGAAACTCCATTCATCCTGCCCAAATGCATAATGGGAAACTCCATTTAGCTAACCAAAATGTATGATGGAAAACTCCACTCATCTATCCAAAAGGCATGATGCGAAACTCCATTCATGCAGTCCAAATGCATGATGGGAAACCATCCAGTCCAAATGCATGATGGGAAATGCCTTCCATCTGGCCCAAATGCATGATGGGAAACTCCATTCATCTAGCCTAAATGCACGATGGGAAACTCCATTTATTTAGAACAAATGCATGATGGTAAACTCCATTCATCCAGCCTAAATGCATGATGTGAAACTGTTCATCTATACTTGCATCTGTAAGCTCAAAATGATTAGGCCTTATGCAAATCATCAATAATTAAAAGTGGAATGGTAAATGAAAGAAGTGAGGATTCAGGTGATTTTACAAATATGTATAGATAATGCTTTGAAGGGTCTTAGGTTCTCTCCTGAAATTAACATCTCTAGTTTGCACATCCACAAGTCTGCAGTTCTAAAATTCTTAATTACACCTGAGACTACCAAATTAGTTCTATTCGTGAGTGACTAATAAAATAACGAATTAACTTGTGAATGCTGCTAAGCAACCACAGATGCAAATAAAAGCTCATTTTACAATAAGAGAGAAAAACAGCCAAGGCATGAATAGTTTAAAGCAGGACTGTGGATGCTGCAGGCCCCGTGTGCTATGCGGTAGGAACCATGACAGAGGCACCACGTGGGGCTGGCACCAAGCGCTTCCCCACAAACACGGCTTGACCTGCACATATACATTGGATCTGAAGGCTTTAATAACTCATCAGCCAAAAATGCCCCTCTCTGTCCCTTCAGGCAGGCGGCCAAGAAAACCGTTCCTAAATCAACCTGGATCAGAGGCTGCATGGGCAATGAGAGGCGTGTGTTGGCCACACAGGGCTGAGGATGGCTGCGGCCCCCAGAGGCTATGTGGGACCCCCTCCCATGGCCTCCTGGTGACCAGAGGACAGCAGCTCTGTCAACTCTGAGCTCCTGGCATGCGGGAAGATGGGACGTGTCAAGACAGGAAAAAGGCCCAGACTCTGCAAAACCCATGCCTGCACGCAGGCTCACCTGTGAACGTAGGAGGGCTGAAAACCTGGGACTCACTTCCTGGAAATGTCTACAGAAACTCAAACACAGAAGGGTCTGATGGGAGCAACACTTCATGTTATAAAATTCTTCTGCACCAGGACCAGATATGAGGAAACATGATTCTGTTCTTCAAATTCTTAGTCAAATATCCTTGAGCAGCTAGACACTCAGGGTCAAAAGACCCACAGCCTCCATTCGGATTCCAGCTCAGCTGGGCCACTCCTTCTGGCCTGGCTGTGCCTCAGTGTTCCCATCTATGGACTGGGGATGACCCAAGCTGTCTCCAGCACTGCTGTGGAGATGCAGCTAGTTAATTATGCAAGCCGCTTCCACCAGCCTCGGTTCCAGGCAGGCCCTCAGCAAGCACACGGCCGGCCTCTCCCTGGATCCTGCTCTCCGGTGTTTGCTGAAGGGCTTCTTAAGGGCAAGGGCTCTGGAAGACACAGGCGAGAATCCCATTCACCCCGAGCTTAGGGCCCTGTGCTGGGTCCTGCTTCAGGAACTGGGAGAAAATGGGAAGAAAACAAGAGCCCTGCTCTGGAGGAAGCCTGCGTTTCCCAGGCCCTGAGAACATGCTCACCAGAATGAGATAGATCATCCTATAGTCCTGGCAGCTCCAATGGTGTTGGAAATCAATCAGTTTAACTCAGCAAAGGGGCACTACATACCTGAGGATGTGGACGTGCTTTTAATGACACACACACACACACACACTCTCTCTCTCTCTCTCTCTCTCTCTTTCTCTCTCTCTCTCTCTCTCTCGCAGCAGTTAGCAGAGTGACTAACTGGGCAGTCATTGATGAATTCACAACCCCTTGAAGAACATACGCACGGGCCTCCTGATACCCTCTGCAGGGCCCTCAGCCAGCCTGCCCAGGGAGGGGTGGGAGCCTGGGGTGCGGCTCCCTGGGAAGCTTGTCCTAACCTGGCTGCAGAGTCCCCTCCCATCTCCACGGCACGCACTGCCCCCTGTCCAGGGCACAGGCCCCATGGGACCCCCAGGAGCCCGGATGGGCCGCACAGGCTCCTGGCTGCTCATCTGCTCCCTTCTGCTGGCTCTTGTTCCAGCTGGCAGCATCTCAGCCGCTCTCACAGCAGTCCCCAATACCGCTTTAACTCTTGATCGGCAAGCCTCCTCCATCCCAGAGTTTGGATCCCCTTCCGAGAAAATTAGGGTCTTTCTATATGCTTTTAATAAAAGGCTCATCATCGTCATTTACACCTTCTGTTTTCACTGAACCGTGAGCATTCAGAGGAAAACAGCACCGTCTGCTGTGTTTCAGCAGCGCCAATGCCTGACACCCAGGAAGTGACAGATGTGGTTCATGGGGGCAGCTTCAGTTCCACTCGTAGAAGGATTTCCAGTGCTCCCAGCTCTCTGATGGTAGGGGGCTGCCGAGGGAGGCGAGTGGTGTCCACGCAGCGGGAACAGGCCCCTGGAGTCCAGCCCAGCTGGATGGGTCAGACCTACTGACCAGGTGCCCACCGAGAAAGACATTTGACAGCGAGAGCCAGGAAACGTGCTGATACTCTGATGCTTAACTGAATTTACTTGTTTAACAAGCACATTAAACACATTCCGTGCCAGGGACTCCTCTAAGGCCTTTGTGAAGCTCGTCTCATTGAATTTTCACCATGGCCCTGTCGGGGGCCCTGTTTCTGACCCCACTCACAGATGGAAATGGGGGCCCTCGGAGCTAGGCTGGGCGCTCCTCGAGATCGCCGTGTGAGTGGGAGGCGGCCCAGGCCCGATCCCACATCTGTGCTTCCCGCTGTGACGCACTCAGACTCTGATACTTTCTACTTAATGCCACGTTAGCAAGAGCAATGCTGGTCCTTACCTGTTAATGATTTCCCTTCATTTGAAACCCTCCAGACCATAAGTTACCCAAGGCTCACCCTAAGCCTGGCACGCGTGATCCCCACGTTGAATCCACGTCACCCCGCAGGGAGCCAGAAACGAGCGGCTCATTAGATAAGACAGTCCTTAAGTCCGAGGAAGCATTCTAAATTGGGGAGTAGCCACTGATAAACATATTAACTGCTGACAGAAAGGTACCTGAGAACATGTATTTAAATATAAATGAAAATTTTCAATCCAATCCAGTTTGATTAAAGTGGAATCCACCTCATAGGTGAAAGCCTGAGTCTCAGCAGAGGCTTCATGTTCTTGGAGGAGATGAATGAATCCAACCCCAGGAAACTTGGAAACCCAACCTGCACCCTCTGGAGGAGCAGACTCCAGCCTGAGGTCAGAGTTCCCGGGACAAAGGGGTCTGGAGGGAGTCAGGCTCTGAGGGTGCCTGGTCCAGCCCATGGTGGGGGGCTCAGCTACAGCCAGAGAAGACACTGTGTAGAGGGAAGAGGAGGGGAAGTCAGCCCCTGGAGCTTGAGATAAAATCTCTAAGGACAGGGAAGAAAGCTGTTGTGGCCGAAAGTCTACCCTGACCCCTAATGGAGCAGTCCCCCAAGAAGTGTCCATAGAAAAGGACAAACTGATCGTGCTGAAGGGAAACATAAAACCACTTTCCATGGCAAAATTACACAACCAAGAAAAAGAGTGAGCAAAGAAGAAAGCTTGTGCAGAAGCTCAAATCTCAAGCGAAACTCACCCACAAACGTGAGGCCAGGGTGGCCAGAGCGGAGCCATGCTGCCCAGCCTCCCCGAGACACAGGACCTGGCCAGCCCCAGGGAAGGGCAGGCCAGGTAAGCAAACGGCCTTGTCCCTGCATTAGCCTGGACATGAGAGGCAGACTGGAAAAGAATCGGTTAAACAACAACAGTTTCACATCAGCAAAATCCAGCCAAGTGTCATCATCTGGTCAGTTTCTGCTCACTCTGCCCTTATTGGAGATGGAGAAATAGAAAACTTGTATCACTAGTACCATGACCAAAGAGAGGAGGTACAGAGGGAAGTGGGTCAGGTGTAAGACAATATGGAAGGGTGGAGACTGAGGCAAAGTGGAGCTTCCAGAGCCCAGGAGCATCACTTTGGAAGCATCAAGCCCAGAGCTTTGCACCATCTGTTGTCACAGATCCTACAACTGCCTGCCCTTTTCACTACAGTGAGGCCTTCAGTTTGGACAATATCTTGCCTCTTTTGAGGTGGTTTTAAAAATCTTTGAGGAAAATGGGCATAGACCTGCTTTGAAAACTCTATAGTAGATTTTCCCATCTCATCCTTACATATTACAAAGGAGGAAACTGAGTCTCCTCAGAGCCAGGGACAGGACAAGGATAAACTTTTCTGAAACTCAGTAACTACCTTTAGTGAGAGATACCATCTCACGACAGTTAGATGCTGATCATTAAAAAGTCAGGCAACAACAGATGCTGGAGAGGATGTGGAGAAACAGGAACACTTCTACACTGTTGGTGGGAGTTTAAATTAGTCCAACCATTGTGGAAGGCAGTGTGGTGATTTCTCAAGGATCTAGGACCAGAAATACTATTTGACCCAGCAATCCCATTACTGGGTAGGTGCCCAAAGGATTGTAAATCATTCTGCTATAAAGATCATGCACACCTATGTTTATTGTGTCACTGTTCACAATATCAAAGACTTGGGACCAACCCAAATGCCCATCGATGATAGACTGGATAAAGATGTGGCATATATACCCCATGGAATACTATGCAGCCATAAAAAAGGATGAGTTCATGTCCTTTGTAGGAACATGGATGAAGCTGGAAACCATCATTCTCAGCAAACTGACATAAGAACAGAAAACCAAACACTGCATGTTCTCACTCATAGGTGGGAGTTGAACAATGAGAACATATGGACACAGGGAGGGGAACATCACACAGTGGGGCCTGTTGGGAGGTGGGGAGATTGGGGAGGGACATTAGGCATTAGGAAAAATACCTAATGTAGACGATGGGGTGATGGATGCAGCAAACCACCATGGCACGTATATACCTTTGTAACAAACCTGCATATTCTGCACACATATTCCAGAACTTAAAGTTTAATTTGTTTAAAAAGCCAGCCTTTCCCAGTCTCTCAATTTCTGGCACTGTGTGTAGAATGTAGGGAGGCCAGCAGTTTTAGAACAAGCAAGCCAACGTCTCATCTATAACCCACTTCTCATGTGGAAGGCAAACCTGAAAGCACAAGACACGCTGCCCCCAGAGGACAGGGCAGGAGGTGGGGGGTGTGGGGGCTGCCAGGAGCCCCCCAACACCCATGGTGTCTCCTGTACCTGGGCAGCTCCAGTCAGGAAGGGCCAGAGCCAGGAGGCAAGATTCTGATCCACAGGGAGGCACCTGCACCTCATGGCGTTGTTACAGGCAGGAGATTTGGGGAGGCACCCCCGAACCGCTGGTACACAGAAGTCACATTACAATTCCTATGATTCTGACTCATGAGAAAGATGTATGTGACTCAATCCACTTGTCAATATCAGGATAGCTTCCATCACAGTTGATTCTATTTCTTTCCATTGGTTTATAAATGCCAATCACTTTTCTAGAGTAGATTCCAAGAATATATTTATCTTTTAGCCATCATATATGTCGTCACTGTGTGATTCTCCTTTCGGAAAAGCCTTAAATAGAAATTATGTGAAGTCTCAAGCCCCTTGGGTCTACACTGCTCAGGCTCCTCTGCAACGGCCACCATCTGCTGCAAGCCCAGTACAGCACTTCACGTGGTGAAATACAGTGTCATTAGTCCACAGCGCTTCGCATCATGAAATACGGTGTCATCAGTCCTCACAGCAATGCTGCCAGTTCCCACAGTGTAGGTGAGGAGTCGCTCTTTTAGCAGTGTGGCTTCAGGAATATGTAGCTGACCCAGAGGAACCATCCAGCCAGTGGGGTGGTTGGTGCCAAGGGCCAGCTGGCAAAGTTGGGCAAGTGCATTGGCACAGCTCTGCCTCCCCAGGTTGGCCCAATCACCTTTCTAGGCCCCACTGCTGTCCTGCGTAACGACGGAAGCAGGTATCTGGGCCCCGATGTAGTCCAGCCACACTGAAAATCCATGGGGGACCAGATAAATAAGACTGGTGCTAAAAGATAAAGTCATACTTATAAGGGTTGAAAAAATTTAGAAAGGAGTCACAAAAGAAGTTTGCAGCCATAAGTTGATAAATAAGTTGCTTAAAGAGAAAGACATTTTAAATGAGGAATTCGGGAACTCCACTTCCAAGGACACCAAAGGGTGTGGGGAGGTGACCGTGAACCTTCCTGCCCCATCACTACTTCCTCCTGCACAAGAACTGCCATCCTCCAGTGACTGTGGAAATGGAGCTTGGGAGAGAGGGTGTGACTGGGTCTGTCAACTCTCAGGGACACCCCGGGGCTCAGCAGGACTCTCCGGGGCGTCTACTAAAGACACCCGACTGAGGAAAGTGCACAGGGAGGTTTCTAAATGTAATTTTCTCATGAGGACAATTTGGTTTAGAGGGGGCATGGAATTAGGGCTTCCTGCCCAGGACGGCTGGCCAGCAGCTGAGGCTCTTCCTGCCCAGGACAGCAGGCCAGCGCTTCCTGCATTCTTTGGCTTGAGCTGCTCAGCTCTGGCTTACTGACCGACCTTCCATGGTGTCTTGTGGGGCCAGGGAAATGGGCTCAGAGAGGGAGGGAGGAAGGAGCATGGAGACCCCCTGGGAGTCACCCTGTGCTCCTGCAGAGCCCTCATGGCTGTAGAGAAGGGCTTGCCTGAGGCCCCAGGTGGGCGACCAGCTCAGATCAGGCTGGCAGGAGGTCACTGAATGCCCCTAGCTCCTCTAGCCCTGCCAAGCTGCCCAAACCCTTGGCAGTGGTTCAGAGCCAGGATGAGGAAAGGGTGCGGGGGTGTGGGGGTGGAGAACAGCACCCTGGGGGGCTTTGAGGCTTTGCAAACTGCTCTTCCTGGTTCTCCATGCCCTCATATGTGTGGTCTTAGTTCTGCCTCGGGGCCAGGCCACTGCCGTCCAGGGGCAACAAGCAGCTGGACACCTGTGGTGAGGTCACTGAGGCAGCCTCCCTGAGCAGCTGGACACCTGTGGTGGGGTCACTGAGGCAGACCCCGCCCCTGCCCTTGAGCAGCTGGGCACCTGTGGTGGGGTCACTGAGGCAGCCTCCCTGAGCAGCTGGGCATCTATGGTGTGGTCACTGAGGCAGCACCCCCAACCAGCTGGGCATCTTTAGGATGGTCACTGAAGCAACCCCCTGCCCCAAGCAAGTGGGCGCCTGCAGGGTGGTGACTGAGCCTCCCCGAGCAGCTGGTACCTGCAGTGTGATCACTGAGGCAGGCTGCACCCCACCCCCAAGGGCTGCCTCCTCTCCAACGCCCTGCAGGCCACAGGGGCAGCCAGTAACGGCAGGTGGAAAGAGTCTCCCACCCTGAGCTGCCGAGAGCCACAGCTCCCCTCCCTGCTGCTGTGGGGTGGGAGACCTCTGGCCATCCAGGAAAGGCAGGGGGACATCTGTGCTCAAATCACCAGTGGCACGGGAGAGACTCAATTGAGAGATGGCAATACCATCAAATTTCCTTCTTGATGTTTTCATAGGAATCTCCAAGAAAGTGCCAGGGTGAGGTGGGGGAGAGTGGCAAAGGTGGTAGAGAAAGACCCCCCACCGAGGGGGACGGCACCTCTCCCAAGAAACACCCTCCACCTTGAGCAACTGGAAGGCAGCAAAGAAAGCGTGGGCCTTCAAACAGTGCCATGAGACTCCATGAGGAAGTTTCTAGAAGATGCACTGAGAGGATGTGGCCCTCAGAAGATAATACCCTTTTTAAAGGTGCTGGGTGTGTGTAAAACTCCATGTTATCACAGTTGATTAAGCACAGATCCCAGCTCCTCTCTCGATAAACTTTTTTGCACCATTTTTGGCAGTAGGGGAGGTGCCCATGCTTTGACTTGGTCACATGACAGACCCCAAAGCATGTCGTAGTCACACAGAGGGCAGCCGGGTCTGCTTTTCTGAGGTGCTAAAATTCTACAGGAGAAGTAGGGCCCTTCTGCAGCCACTGTCCCACCGCGGCTTCCATGATGGCAGTGTCTCCCTGCACAGGGCGAATGAGAATCTGAGTGGACATCCCAGCTACAGCCACTGAACCTCTAAGTGATGGACGAGGCAGACTGCAGTCACGGGGCTTTCATTTTCACATGTTTACTGTGGTTTGCAGAACTCCAGATTCCTATTCCTCCAGGGAGCAGGAAAAAACACTGTCTCCAATTGTTGGGGTTAATCCACATTTCTCAACAGTCCCAAACCAGAAAGAGAACAGCCTCCCTCAGTCTAGCAAGCAAGTGACATCTTACACCATAAATATGAAATGGCCTTAGGAGTTCCAGACCATTAAGGTGGCCGCTTCTCCGCAGCAGGCAAGTTTAGTGGGAGAAATACAACTGTTCATCAAAAGAGTGAATGATTGGTGCATACTCAGACATCCTGCGTGCCCCACATCTGACAGATGCTTCAAAGTTATCCATACATGATACTTTGTGCGGGCAGTGACGGCTGCACTTTGAACAAGGCTCTGCTTACTATTCGTGCATGAATTAGTGCTGCCCCAAGGAGCTACGAGTTTAAAAATGTGTCCATTTCTAGAGCAAAATTCAGCATCCTGAGAGGGCTGCGTCTCTCTATTGGCAGATGTGAAGCACTGTAATTTCTCCACCTAAGTCAGAAGGCAGCTGAAGCACCAGAGTGAGTGCCGGCCTGGTGCTGGGACTCCCCGATGGGAGAGGAGAAAGTTCTAGATTTTCACATGGTTTCTTCAGCACGATGGATTTTCACCAAGGCTCCCTGAACTGGCCCATTCAGAGCCTCCACGAGACAGTGAAGATGTGACCCAGCCTTTTGGGATTAACACACTCAGGAAAGACCATGTCTCTGCAGTCATGGCAACGGCCTCGTTATCATGGCCACACCTGCCTGGCCCGTCCCTGTCCCCTCTCACCTGGTTTAGAGGGTGGACAAGGTCCCTTCCCAAGCCACAGCCCTCTGGGGAGGGTCATGAGAGAATCCTGGGGCCTCTCCCAGACCCAGGGAGTGGCTGTGCCAGGTTTAACCCCTGCCCTGCCTGTGGGAATTCTGCCTAAGACAACGGCCTCACTCTGGTGGGAACAGTGAGTTCCATCCCTGATGGTGACCTGTACCCTCCCTGGGATCCGCGGAACACAAGCACCATTCTTAGTGCCCCCTGATCAAGCTGAGGGGATGGGATCCCAAAGGATGCCAATCAGCCTGCACGTGGAGTGAGCAGAGGACAAACCCCGGGTTCAGGCACTTCCTCATGCCAGGAGACCAGGAGGCCCGCCACCTGCACTGGCAGCCACTGGACTCTGCAGCCTTGGGACCCCATGGGAATGGGGGACCTCTCTCCCTCGGCCCCCAGGGCAAACGGCAAGCCCAGACACGTCCCCACCCTGGTGTAGACCCCAATCCAGGACCGAGGTGGACGGTACTGTGTGCCCAGCTGACTCACAGCTCCAGCTGGGTTTCCCTGAAGGGCTCCTCCTGGTTGCCACAGCTTGGTTTGCATTTTGCTCCAGAGAGAGCTAAACGTCAACCCACGCTGACGATTCAGATACTGTTTCAGGTCCACCCTTTCCTGTATCTGCCATTTCTATTTGTTGGCTCTTTTCTCTTAGATTAAAACATACTTCGGTCCCTTTTACCTTAAAAACCAACAGCTACAAAAACAAAACAAAGTACATGTGCACACACTCACACACATGCTCACACACACGCTCACACGTACATTGACATGCTCTCACATACATGCTCACACACACTGACACAAGCTCACACACATGCTCACACACACACTGGCATACTCACATGCTCACACACTGACATGCTCACACTGACACACGCTCGCGCACATGCCCACACGTGCTCACACACTGACACACACATGCTAACACTGATACATGCTCGCACATGCTCACACACACTGACATGCTCACACACATGCTCATACATACGGACACAAATGCTCATATGCTCACGTGTACACACACAGGCCCACACACACTGACATGCTCACATGCTCACACATACACTCACACACTGACATGCTCACACTGACACACACTCACACACATGCTCACACACTGACACACATGCTCAAACACACTCACACACATGCTCATACATACGGACACACACATGCTCACATGCTCACGTGCACCCACACAGGCCCACACACACTGACATGCTCACTCACATGCTCATACATACTGACAGACACATGCTCGCATGCTCACAAGTACATACATGCTCACACACATCCTCACACACACTCACATACTTTGGTTGGCCTGAGCCCGGCTGGGGCCCAATGGCCCCTCAGGTGACTTGATTTTGTTCCATAAAACTTTCCTGAAACATCAGATTCTTTACTCTGAGCCCAAGTCTCATTTCTTTAGCCCCTGCCCCCCAGTAAATAACCTGATAATCAGATGTGTTGCTTCCACTGGGAGATTCTACCCAGGGTCCCGCAGACTCTCCTGTGCTGGCCCCCATGGCGGGCAGGTGGGCCTGGCTGTGGCTGGTCCTCAGAGGAAGCCTCTGGGGCCATCACTGCACATCTCCCTCCAGCTCGGGGTCAAGGCCTGAAGTCTCCTTTGTCAAGCAGCTGCCCGCCCACCCCGACCCCTCCCCGGCCCTCCCCCACCAACTGTACACAGGCACGCTCAGGATGCAGCTCACTGATACATCCCAGCTGCACCTGCTGGGCCCCGTCCCCTCCCAGGCCACATCCCCACCTTCCCCCTCCCCCTTCTCCCTGCTCACTGCATTGCCCGTGGTGAGACGCAGCTGCTGCATCCAAACACAGCCCCACCCCGGACGCGTCCTGCTCACTTCCGATGTTTCTTTCTCAGCCCTGAACTCCAGTCGATTATGAATTCCTGGAACCCATCCTGTCTCCTTCCCTCTTGACCCACCCTTCCCTCTGTTTCCAGTTATCCCCTTTCGTCCCAGCTGAGACTGGAACTCTGGAACCTCTCACCCCATTGCTCCCTGGGGCTCCTCTCCAAGCCTGCATGCTCACACCCCACGTGCCTTCCCAGCCCCGAGTGTGCCGACCCCCAGGTCTGCGGCGCTGCGTGTGGATTGGGAGTGCCCTCCCGAGCCGGCCTGGCCGCACTGTCCCGTGCCCTGGCTCTGCTGCCTCCTGCACTCAGACCCCTCGAGTCCCCTGAGCAACCAGCCATATCCCTGATTCAGACTTACCCACTAAAGGAGCTTTGTACGCCTCTCTTCCCCTAGACGCTAGGACCCAGGGAGGCAGGTGTTTTATCTAATTCTCCATGGATCCTTGGTGGAATCCCAGTGTCTGCTGTTTGATTGACAGTGAGGTGTCTATGCTAAGTCGGCATGTCCTCAGGGCGCGACTAAGCTGTGTGGCCTGGGGAGTCACTTCACTCTCCAACTTCAAGTCAGAAGTCATGTCCTCCCTCACTGGACCCCTGGGAGGATGGTGTAGGCCAGGCCTGTGAAGTGCACGGCCCACGGCGGGCTCCTGTGGTCCCCATTCCCAAAACCTCACCCCCAACTCTCCCAGATAAAACGTGCCGGAAAACACTGAGAATCTGTGGAGATTAAAAAAAAAAAAAACTAGCAACCTCTGGCAAGATCTCATTTTGATGGAAACACACTTCGTGCTGTAATTAGCGCACCTGGACGTTAGGAATTCTGAATGGGATGGTACGTGGAGCCTCTCTCCTCACTACTGAAGGGAATAATGTGGTTTGTAATCATGGCCGTCCGCCTGCAGCGTGGCCCTGCTGTGTGCTGAGCACTGGCCTGGGCGCCGAGGCTCGTGAGTGCCGGGGATGCATCAACTGAGAAGGGCCTGAGTATCATCCCGTTTTGCAGATGGGAACAAGAGATTCCCAGAAACCACAGAACCAGGAGTCCGACCCATCCCCGCCCCAGGTCGCAGCTCAGGCGCACTGCTGCAATGCACACTGTATTGGTTTACCAGAGGAAAACCATCAAGCAGACAGCAAAATTGCTACAACCTGATAAGGTTTCTTCCAGGATGGGCCCTACGCACCAGACATCAGAATCCAACTGCCAAGTCCAGAGAGCAGATGCACAGCCCTGCTACGCGGGCTGGAAACGCACGCTACAGCCACGATCACGCAGGGGGACCCGAGAGAAGCGGCTCAGGGAAGGCCACTGCACCTGTGTTTGTGAGCACACGATTCTACCCACGTGAGAAGGGAGGAGCGCAGAAGCATCCCTCATTTCTATCTTCAAAAGGCGTCCAGGACACCAGTGGGGGCGCTCCCGATGGCTCAGTGGCACCCACTTCTGGATGCATCTCAGACCCAAGATGCATTTCGATTGAGTTCAAGACCCAGTCACCATTTAATGCTGAAGGAAAACGCCACCTGAAGGAAGACCCCAAATCTCACGATGGCTCCAGAGCGTTCCACTGCAGTAGCAGCGCACACGGACCATGTGGAACGCAGAACAGGAAGGCTCTCCACGTCGAGGCTCAGCCTGGGCCTGGCACCCCCCACGTGACTCACACTCCCCCAGCTCCATTCACACAGCGATGCCCCAGGCTGGGTTTTTGACAAACACGAGTGTGGTCGGCCTCACGAATGAAGTTTCAAGATTCTCGGATTGTATTCAGTCATCTTAATGACAGGAAATGACCTGAAAAATACACCTCTCAGAGCAACACGCTGTAGATGCTAGGACCGATTTCTTCTACTTATGTATTTATTTGAACAGGGTTTCACTCTGTCACCCAGGCTAGAGTACAGTGGTACCATCAGAGCTCACTGTAACCTTGAATTCCTGGGCTCAAGTGATCCCCGAGCCTCAGGCTTCTGAGCAGCTGGGACGACCGGGGTGAGCCACCATGCCCGGCTAATTTTTGAACAGTTATTTTAAGAGGAGAAATAGCATCACTAGGTTGCCCAGGCTGGTCTCGAACTCCTGGGCTCAAGCAATCTGCCTGTCTCAGCCTCCCAAAGTGCTTGGAGTGTAGGTGTGAACCTCCACGCCCAGCCTACCAATTTCCTTTAAACATCTAACCTGACCAGGAAGTTTTCTCACTCAGCAGAGCTCTAGCCTGTCCCAGAAACAAGCCACCACCTTTCCAGAGTAGCAGAGAATCCAGGAAATGACTGGGTTTTCATGTTTTCCTTCAGAACCACAAAAATTAGGATGAGAGCCATGACAATTAGCATTCAGCAGAAACCGGCTTTCCGCTCTGCAGTGCGGTCTCAATAAGCAACTGAAGGAAGTGGGGGAGCGTCCGTGGAGCAGCTGGTGTGAGGGAGAGAAACGCATCCCCAAATCCAATTGCCAGGCATTCAAGGTAAATTAGCCACGTAGTAAACACATGTAATCAAAAATAATTATAGTTTAGAAGCGTAAAACCCCAAGCAAAAAAACCAGCTTCATTTGGAACAAAACGGAACCCTGTTCTTGCCTGGGGGCAGATGGACAGATAAAGGGCTGTATTTTCATGTTTGTGTAAAACTTGGAGGAAAATGAAGTCTCCTGCTTCAACCAAAAAACACAGAAGCGGAAAGCAAAGCAGAATGTGGGGCCTCCCACCTGCTGGCGTCACTGTCAGCTCCCGAAGCCCGGGAGCAGCTGCTCGGGGCCAGGTGGGCTCCAGGCAGGGAGGCGGCCCCCTCCCAGGCACTCTCCAGCCCCACTCACGACAGCAAGGCTGAAAATCAGCTTCGCCCTCGGCCCTCACAGGACCCTGGAGAGAGCGGCACCCCACTCAGAGACCGTTCTCCATAATGTCCCACAGGGCATGGCCGTGGCTCTAGCAAGGGAGCCTTTGTTTAATGTGGCACTTACAGCCACCATTGGAAGTGACCAGGGCTGGCCGAAGCCCACCCCAGTGCTGGTCACCACGGGAGGCCCCCAGCTCTGCAGATAAGCGGTCTTGAAAAAAGTGATCCCTGGATTTCCTTCTCCCAAAGCTGGGCTTGGAGCTGGCGAATGAGAAGAGTAGAGTCCACTCGGGTGGACACACGGTGAGGGCAGAGCTGGACCGAGTCATCGGCACACAGAGGCCTCAGGTCTGGCTGGTTCCAGGGCAGCCCAGCTCCCCCTGCTGTCGGGGACTGTGTGGGAGAAGAGCAACCGCCTCCCCACTCCCCACCAACCCACACACCCAGTACAGACATTAGATAGCAAACACCTGCCAGGGACGTCCCACTCAGACTGGGGAAAGGACGGCCCGTGCACCTGCATTCCCCCCAGCCGGCCCTGGTTCTCTATGGGGCGACTTCAGCTCAGCCTCACCGCCATGAGGGTTTTCCATCGGGTGAGCCAGCTGCCCCACCGAGAAGATGAATGAGCTACAGACATGAGCAAAGACCCCAAGATGTACGTTTTGATGATTACAAAACTGATCACAGGCACGTTCATGATCGTATCGATCACTTATCAATAGTGTTCTCTCTTTCGCATTTTTTAAACAGAAAAGGGAACCCGTTCGCGTGGTGTCCGTCTAATTCTGGGCTTTGACCTGAGTGCGGCTACCTTCGGGGTCAGTGTTCGGGAGCTGCTGGGCTGTGCTCGGGCGGCGTCGGGATCCCTGGCCGGGTGCATGCCCACCTTTGCCCTTCTCACCCACCCCTCCTCGTGCCCAGCACCTGACTCGGACTCTGTCTTCCATGCCCAGTGCTCCTCCCCGTGCTGTGTTTTCTCAGCGGCATCACAGAGGGATTTTTCGGGACCTCAGAGCCCCATGCCGGCGTTTCTTCAAGGCCCCGGGAGCCTCCCCTCCCGCGCTGACTCCTGCACTGACTCTGGGCTGTACTCTGCACCTGTCCCGGCCTGGGTTCCTCCCGCGTCTCCTGCGGCCTCCAGCTGTGCCCCATCAGAGCCCTGGGTGCTAAATCTCCCTTCAGGACTTCACTCAGGCTCTTCAGTCCTTTCCCACCAGACGATGGGGAGGAAATGAAGTATCTTCAAGATCCTTCAGAAGAAACCCCAGCTGTCAGCGACACACACGTTTTATGTTCCTGCCCACAAGCCAGTCACCGAAATGCCCCTGGAACACTCAGCTCCTGGCAACAGGCTGCTCGGCAGCACCGTCCCAGTAAGGGGAGGTCAGAGTGACGGTACATGTAAGAAGCATGAAGTGTAAATACCAATTACCAATTAGCGCAGCCATCAACTTCTGATTCTAGGAGGTAGATGAAATCCCAAAATAGCCCAAGGTACGTAGAGATACAGAATATTTACCTTCTAGGCATGTAGAATATTTACCTCCTAAATATTCAGAATATTTACAGAATATTTACCTCCTAGAGGTAAATAAAATTTAAAAAACTAATAGCGATCATTGAGAATAAAGGCCTCAGGTGAGCAACCTTCTGAGCGGGGCGCGAGGAGAACGTGATTTTGTTTCGCGGCACTTCTCCCTTGCTGCATTGTACGAGGGACGTGGCAGCTTCCCCTCCGCAGAAGCAGCTCTGAGCCCTGAAGTTTCCTGCAGCAAGGAGGAAGCCACAGGCATGGATGCCCCCTGCACTCGGCTCTCCACTGCAACCGACGATCCCAGGAGGATGTCAGCATGACACAGTTTTCACCTGCAGCCTCCCAGAGTGCCCAGCACGGCTCCAGCCAGGTGTCAGACAACCGAGGAGCAGAGGGGCAGCACCCCCGGACAGCAGACGCCCTCCCCGGGCCCTTGTGTTGCATTTTACGAGGACAAGGCAGCTTCCCCTCCACAGAGGCAGCTCCGAGCTGCTTCCACGCCCTCTCAGGTGCACCCTTCCAAACAGCATGTGCTGCTGTGGTGGTCACTGTCTGCTCGTGGTCCGGCTTTCCCGTGCCCCTTTCTGCCTCCTGGGTGACCACAGCAGGTGCAGGCTCCTTGCTGCCACCTCCAATGTCCACCCCGGGGAGGGCACTGGCTGAAGCAGCAAGTCCCAGCACTGAGGGGCGCTGGGGAAAGAACCACTGTGCCAAAGACTCAGACATCTTCTTCCCACTGACGAGCCTGGTGGGTCCCCGCTATGGGAGAGGCTGCGGCAAATCGTATCTCAGCTAAGCCTCTGTGTGGATGTGAGACAATGGGACGGTGGAGATGGGTCTGTGGCTCAGGTCCACCCCTCTGTGTGCAATCAAGCTCAGGACTAGAGGAAAGCCTGGATCTCAAACCTCAGGCGTCTCCAGGGCCACTCATGGCCACTCACAGCCGGACAGCCCGAGAGCATCTCTGGCACCTGAGCTCCACGTGCCAAGGGGAAGAGATGCTGCTACTACCTGCCCTGGACAGGGGGCTCTAGATAGATGTGGACAGTCAGCCCTGAAGGGGACAGTGTGCCCCTTGCAGGCCGGCACAGAGGGGCCTCTGCAGGGCGCAGTGCCCAGGGCCAGTGATAGACTTCTTAATTGCTTAGGGACACATGTGATTGGTCCCTGAGCTCCTGAAAGTATGAAAGGTTGGGATTTGGCCTGAACACTGCATGGCTGTCAGTGTGAGGGTCTGGAGAGGGCAGAAGCCATGCTGGTCTGCCCGGCCTAAGTGAATTAGCCTCCAAGGGCACCTGAGTTCCACGTGAGTGGATTCTGAGCAGCCACTGCCCGGAGCCTGCCCGAGGACGTCCACTCCAACTGCAGCATGGTGGCCGCTGAGGGTCGCTGACAGTGAGGAACCAGCAGGTCCCCATGCTTCTTAGGATGGCTCCTCAGGTGTGATCATGGAGCTATGCCATTGGAAAATGAGCATAAATGACTCAGTCACTAGCGACAGCTGCCTAACCATGTTTCCCGGGCCTCCACGACCCCACCCTTCCCGGTCCATCCAGAGGCAAAGGTCGCCAGCCCCACGTTAGAGAGGAATAACTCAGGCCCCGACAATCGCAGCCCTGGAGCCGACCGGCACCCCCTGCAGCTGCCGTGGCCCTACCCGTGAGTTTGTGGCTTTGCCGAATCCTCCTGAAGTGCGGCCCCACAAGCATGCAGATCCGAGGCCCTCCGGCATCAGAGGGTTTGGAGCTGGGACGGCCAGTGCTGCAGGGGTCTGCTGCCGCCTTCCCTTTGGAGCATCTACGCTCGTGACCTTCCTCCTGGCTTAGCATCCAGCGCCATGGAGAGGGATGAAGCCAGCGAGGCAGGCATGTGGGGAAAGTCAGTGCTAAGATTCTGTCTAATAAAATCAGATTTTACCTCCACTTAGCAAAGAAGACTGGGACAGTTGAGTCTCAGGGCTCAGTGTCTGTAGGAACAGGGCGGGGGACTCTCACTTTCTACATCTGGGAGTCCGGGGGAGAGGTCAGGGCGGCTCCAGCCACTGCAGAGGCTGAGGGTTCCTGCTGAGTGGGGCCGATGCAGAAGAGAGCTGAGGAAGCTGCTTTCCGTGTGGGAGCAATGGCAGAAACGGCCCCGTCCCTCCCGTCCCCCAGGCTGCAGCTTTGTGCCTTAATGCTGCAGTATCTGCCTGCCCTGGAAGGGGCCATTCTGCCACCTCCTCCACTCCAGGCCCAGCCGTGTGCTCAGGGCCGGCTGTGGGTTAGCCAAGGTGATGCACTGGGCTGAGAGTCACTCGTGCCGTGGGGCCCATGCATTCTCACACGCTGTCATGCCCATGAAGACGTGGCTGAGTGAGCCGTGAGGAGCACAGGTGAGTGACCCCAACATTCCATACAGGCCCTCCAGACCCCACGACAGCCAGGCAAGCCCTCAGCTGGGAGAGCCCAGCAGGATGGGCAGCTGCCGCCTCTGCAGCAGCACACGCCCGGGCGCTCCCTGGCAGCCGCCTCTGACATGCTGCCTTTGTTTCACAGCGGCAGTGTTGGCAGAATCGGCGGCACACACCGTGGATCGCACACGCACACGCTCGCCTGGCAGAGGGGCCCTGAAACACCTGCCGCCCTGAATCCAGCTCCACCGCCGATTCGTGTTCACAAACAAATAGGTAAGAGAGGTTGATGAATCTGAGAAAAGTTTTAAAACAGGTGTTATTCTTTGTCTTTAAAATTGCAATGTAAAAATTGCCAAAGTGAAGTTTTCATGTTCCAACAGTGTGGGCAGCTCAAGCATTTGTGATTGAGAGCGCGTTCCCGAAAGCTGCTAAAATGGGGTCAAAACCCCTCCCCTCCTTGTTCCACCACACAGGTGTCACCCAGCCCTTCAGCTCACAGAAAGACCGGGGCGGGGAGCCAGCGTCACCTTCCTGAAAAGTCTTCCCACCCTATCTGTCTGCAGTCTCTACCTCTTCAAAACTCAAGGTGAGGTCAGCATTCCGTGTTATCCCACAGTCTTTGTAAATAGCTTTTTGCAAAGGCTACACAGAGAGTTACTTCAAAGTGTAATTTATACACAAGACTATTAGGGATGTAAGTGGCTGCCTTTAAATATCACAGGTAGGTCTGGCTCGAGCAAAAGTCCTGTTTCACAAAGCTGAATTCCCTGAGGGAGAGCTGCTGGTCAGAGGATATTAACAAATGAAAGGCTAGAGGCACAACTTCCAAAAGTGTTTTCAAAAGGAGGCTTTTTCTGCTTTAAGTGTGTCTGCAGCTCTTCTTACCTCACCTTTCTTAGTACAGATCATACATCGTGAGAGACAGGAAGAAAGGACGGAGCGAGAGAAAGAGGGAGAAAAACGTGGTAAAATATTGAGACCTTATTGTTGCGGTTTGCTTTCTTTGATTATTAATGAGGTCACATTTATTCTGTGTTTTCACTAATTCATGGATTTCCACTTTTGTGATCCCTTTATTTACAGCCATTATATTTTTATTAGTAACAGTGTTATTGAATATACATTGCACACACACGCACACACACACACAGACATGCACACAGACACACACAGATACGCATGCACATACACCCATACAAACACACACACATACACATGCACACGCACATGTACATACACACAGACATGCACACACACAGATATGAATGCACATACACCATACACACACATACACATGCACACACACATACACATACATGCACACATACACACATGCGTACATACACATGTAGACACACACAAACACAGATACACATGCACTCAAGCACATACATGCATACATGCACATGCACACACACGAGCACATGCACATATACACATGCACACATACACACACAGAGACACACAGACATGCAGACACACATCCAAACATGCACATAGATATGCACACATCCACACATACATGTACGCACATGCACACACACAAAAAAGACATGCACACATACACAGGCACACACACATACACATGCACACACAGACACATGCACACCCACGCACATATACATACACATGTACACACAAACACACATGCACATGTGCACACATATAGACAGATATGTGTGCACACATGCATACATATATGCATACACAAACATGCACACACATACACACATGCACATACACATGTACATACAAACACATACACACACAAGATTTGTTTAGGCACTGCAGCTTTTCTTTCATTTCTACAGTTTACCAGTCCTTTTCCCTCTGGATATTTTCCCTAGTTAGCACTGATTTTTAATATATAACTTTATAATCCATTTTTAATGATACATTAAAGCATACATTTTGGAACTATCAAAAATATATTGCAGTGAAAAGAAAATGTCATTTTAATCTCCATTAAAATTTCAAGAAGTTACTTAATCCTGCTATGCTTTAGCTGTGGTTTGTCCCCACCAACATGCATGGTGAAATCTGATCCTCAGTGTGGCCATGTTGGGAGGTGGGCCTCGGGGGCTGGGTCGGGGTGGATCCCTCATGAATGGCTTGGTGCTGCTCCTGTAGTGACTGCGTTCTCGATCTTGGCAGACTAGACTGTTTTTTGGGGAATGGATTAGCTCCCTAGAGAATGGCTTGTTATAAAGGCAGGATGCCCCTTAGGTCTTGCCTCTCCCTGTGTGTCTGCTCCCTCTTTGACCTTCCGCCACATTGTAACACAGCACAGAAGCCCTGGCCAGAAGCCAAGCAGATGCCAGGGCCACGCGCTTGAACTTCGCAGCCTGCAGAACCATGTGCTTTATCAGCTACCCAGTCTCATGTATTCTGCTGTTGCGACACAAAACAGACTAGGACAGCTTCTTGAATATTCCTGGAAGATCATCAGGGTTTTTTTGTTTTGATTTTACTTTCTAATCGATCTCAACCTATCATCTGTGAGCATCCCTGCTACCTTTTAAGCATGCTGTTGAAAAGACACTTCATGGTAAGATAGGCTAATTTTACTAATGTAATTTCATGAATCATTGCTATCACAAATAATGTTTTTTTCAATTTATCACTAGCTGTTAGGTGCACCAAATTCTCAAAATGATGGAATAAAATATAAAAGCTGTGGATAAAAATGATTAAAACCTTTTTTAGAAGTTTGGAGTAAACTAGAGGCTCATGGCTTGAAGGCAGGATGGCTCCGGGGTCAAGAGGGCTGACTTCAGATTAGCCAACAGCCTACATCATGAGAGAAAGCGTGCACTCATTTATTCTTGATCCCAAGGGCAAAAAATTACCAACACCTTGGAGGAAGTCGTTGAGAAGCATGTGTGGTTCGCTAAGCTGAGGATAATTCTTTTAAGCAGAGGGCGGCTGCCACGTGAGGTGGTGAGCTTCCGAACAGTGGGAGAGTTCAGGCAGCAGCACAGGGCACAGGGTGCACAGGCAGGGTCCTGCAGATGTGGGAGGGCTGCTCAGATGGTGCCCAAAGTCGATTAAACTTCTAGAATCATCACCCATGGAAACGCTTGTGCCTAATGTCGTTTAGCCTTACAACATGTAGCAACAAAGTCGTTTTCTAAGAGAATTTCACTGGTGATGGCGGGAATGAAAGGCTGATATTTCACCTTGGATAAGAGTGGAAATAGACAACTGTAGAACATGGACATTCGCGGAATGGTGGTGAGCGAGGGAAGTCCAAGCCTTGTGAGAAAACCATAGGGCAGCATCCAGAAAAGGGACAGAGGTGTTACTTTGGGCCAGCAGTTCCATTTCTAGGAGTCTGTCTTCAAGATGTGTATGCATGATTTCTAATGATAAAGAACAAATAAAAACAATATTGATAGGCAACTACCATAATTTAGTAAGGCATGACAGCTCAAAGTTATGGAATACTCTGGTGCGTTAACAGAATTAGATCAGTTTCTATCTACTGATACAGAAAACGTTCTCATCAAAAACAGCTAAGTCTGAGAAACCAACATGTAGAACCACACGTGTAATATAACCCTGTTCATGTGAATCAACCACACAGGTCTGTATGTGTCTGTGGCACAGAAAGAGATCATCAAGGGGCTACCAAAGGTAGCCAGCACAGTGAAGCCAGCACCAGCAGGGGCCAGGGTTGGCCAATGGGCACACCTTGCTCTGTGCTGTGGTTGTGTATAGATCCTACCCAGTGAAAATACATGAAAAAGCATCTGCACCTTGTGCCATTTCCCCTCCTATTTAGCTCTTTAAAACAATAGACAAATCCCTATAAAATGTCTTTATATAGTCAAGGAAAGGCACAGTAAGTACAGCGCCTGTAATGCAACAGTGTCCCTCTACATGAGCAAATTCACAGCATTCCATTACGTTTAGGCTCACCCAATGTGTGTGCCAGGCAGTGAGCCCCCCTCAGAATCCCAATCTGAACTCCACATGGCAGGATGACTCTTGCACTCCCAACTCCAAAGATACTGCATGTCGTGCCTATCTGCCAACACTTAGCCTCTCAATCTTATTATCCCAGTGGAGACGTCGGTCCTCCAGTCCAGTCCTATATAAAAGGGGATCACGTGCTCCAACCTTGATCTATGATCTAATGAACTGGACCATCAAAACCACCCAGTGGTTCTCAGCAAATTAGCTATTACTGCCTTTTCCCCCCAAATAATTCAGTTAAAACAGCCATTTGTTCATCAGTCATGGAAGTCAGCCTCAGAAAGGCCGTGGACCACATGACACAGCCATGCTGACATTCCAGGGTCACCGAGCCTGGGGCCAGAGACCGCATGACGTGGCCACGTCGGCATCCCAGGGTCACTGTGTCCCACAGCCACTGCTGCTCACAGATCTGTCTTTGAAGGCGAAGCTCCACATTCACTGACATCACTGTATCGCATGGCACATCCCCTCGTATTTAGCTGTTTAGCTCTTGGATAGTTAAAAAAGATCGAGACCATCCTGGCCAACACGGTGAAACCCCGTCTCTACTAAA
>PVKP010034235.1:0-24388 GCA_004027715.1 Plecturocebus donacophilus | reverse complement strand
CAAGAAGAGAAAAACAACATCTGGTCACTTTTGGAAAACGCTGGGGCATCAGCGCTTCTATTTGAAAATTGGTAAGTAAAGGGAAAGGCTCCAGCGTGCATCAGGCCGTCTCTGTCCAACTGGGCTGCGATACCAAAATACCATGAACTGGGTGTGACCTAGGCAAACCCGAAATTTACTTGTCACAGTGCGCAGGCTGCAAAGTCCAATCTCAAGGACGGTGCCAGCCAAGAACTGCACCGGCAGACGCCGTCTCTGGTGAGGAGGGCCTGCTTGTCATGGATGGTGCCTTCCTGCTGTGGACTCACCAAGTGGGACTAGCAGGCTCTCTGGGGCTTTGTTTATGAGGGCACTGTTCCCACTGGTGAGGGTAGAGCCCCCGTCACCTAATCACCTCCCAAAGGCTCCACCTCCCAACACCACCTCCTTGGAGGTTAAGATTTTAACAAAGAAATTGGACGGGGACACAGGCATTCAAACCATACATAGCATAGACCTTTCCTATACAAATTGTAGGTGAGGGGAAGAATCCTTTGTAGAGGTATTCCACAAGTAAATGAAGAAGGGGGTAGCCTTAAGTTATTACCATTTACAACCTTTAGTGAATTAAGAACGGAAGCATTAGCAATGGTTGGTTGATTTCTGTTGCTTTCTCATGACTTAGGCCACTTTTGTTTAATCAAAAAATTCAGGCGGAAATGCAACAACCCAACCGTAGTGGGAAGGAGGATTTGTATCATGAAAGTGTCAAGGAAATTAAGAGACTGAGTGCCTTAAAGAGTCAGAATGGGGGCTGTTCTGGGGATAGAGGGGTGATGTAAACAGAGTTATGTCCAGGAGAGCACAGGAGGATTTCTGTAGTGGATGGCAAGCTTCTAGTTCCTTCCACAGAGCCAGGGTGTTTCCAAGGGTGTTTGGCCTAAAACGGTTTTTAAAGTGTACCTTTATAGGATTCTGTTTTCTGTCTGTATTACTTTAACAACGTGAAGAGGGTGTTTTAAGGACAAATGAAAGGTGGATTACAGGCCGTGCGTCTATTGAGGAGTTTTGCAATAAAGGGAAGGCAGAGAGTACAGTTGCCAGAGAGGGAGGTGAGATCAAGAGAAAAAAATGTTTCTCTTGGTTTTAGATGGAAAAAGTCACAGCATGTTTGTGTGTAGCAAGAAATTTTCCAGAGAAGAGGGATAACGCTGGGAGAAGAAGGAAGGAGTGCCAGAACAATCTCTGAGTAGGTAAAGGAGGATGGGATCCAGCATCCAAGTGGCAGCACTGATCTTGGATCCTAACGCAGTTGTTTGTCATGATAACTGAAGAGGCTGAGTATATGGTGGGTGCAGGTAGCCTGGGAGACACAAGCATTGGAGGCAGAGAGAGAAACAAGGCAGGCCTAGGTATGCACGAGGATGCAGTGGGAGTAAAGTGAGCGGGACGTTTCACCTGGGAAATCAGAGGAGCGAGGACTTGAGGGGATCATGGGGGGTGAACAGATGATAGAGTTTGGACAGAGGGTGGTGTGACCCAAGGGTAAAGGCATGCACTTGCGCCTAAGCTGGGCTTATGTCTAGGACTAGCATGTGGCCACTGGAAGGACTGGCTGAGGGGTGAGGGATGGGGCGAGGTCATTGGAGGGAAGGTAGGAAATTCTGAGACACGCTATGAGATGGAAGACCCTTGAGAACATTATGCTAAGTGAAGTCGACCAGATACAAAAGGACAAATAGTGTAGGATTCCACTTCCATGAGGCCCCTAGAGTAGTCAAATTTGTAGGGACAGGAAGTAGAATGGTGGTTACCTTGGGCTGAGGGGTACAGGAAGTTGGGGATGGGGTTTTGGTTTGGGAAGACGAAGATCTCTGGTGACGGATGATAGTGATGGCTGCACAACACTGTGAATATGCTGAACTCCTCCGAACTGTCCACTAAAAAACTGTTAAAGTGGTATATTATTTTGTCTGATGTGTATTTTAACACAATTAAAATTTTAGAAAGGAAAAGGAAAGCTGACCAAGCGTTTTTATTTCAGTGTGCTGACGCTCCATGTCACAGTCAAGGGATTTCCACCACCAGGATTTGAGAACCTGAAGATGTGGGCCACTGGAGAGAGTCACCCAGCGCCAATGTCTATGGCCCACAGCCCATCCTGGAGGTGAGGCTCTTGGTATCCAGGGCCGTCTTGGTCAGTGGTCTGCACCCAGCCTCCTGCAACCACAGGGAGGAGTCAGGAGAGGGAGAAGGTCTGCGGAAATGGTCACTTCGCTGACCTGCTAGAAGTTACTTGAACACATCCATTCCTTGGCAATCACGGAAAGGAAAGTATTTTCTTCTAGCATACCCAGAATGCTCAGCTGAGTGATCTGACCTGACCTGGCCCGGCCCATGACCCCAGCGTGTGGATTTGGAACACACAGGCACACTGACTCTGTTGGCAGCCCCAGCTCACACACCCAGTCTCGTCTCCCCAGTGGGCCTCTCCTCTCTGCTCTCCCACTGGCTGCATCCAGTGGGCTGAGGGATTAATAAAGTCCTCCATCCCCCAACACAGTGCTCAGTGCTGAGTAAAAATATACACATGCACGTGGAGCCCAAAACCATATTTATCCTACAGATTAGCTCATGCTAGATGGGAAGAAAAATTGGAGTGCACATAAGCAGAAGTATTTTCAATTTCTTTTCCAGTCTATGAAGAAGCAGGAATGTAAACTGAGTTACTCTAGTCAGCCACAACGTTGAGTTCTGATGTTTATCTAACTGAAAGCCTATTTAATGTGAGCACAGAGACACATTCATTCATTCAAGAAGCACTTTGGGAGCACCCACGCTATGCCAATACAGGACTGGGAGCCGGGATGATGAAACAGCCCCAGTCAAGGTGCGCCACAAACAACACCAGCCTCCCGGAGGGGTTCCCAAAAGCAGCAGCTGGAAGTCAGTGGGATGCGTGCTAAGATCCCAAACGGGGGAAGTCAGGGGACTATGGGAGGCCACGGCAAAAGCACCTGCCCCCACTGAGTGGGCAGGGATGGTGTCCCATGGGAACCATTGAAGCAAGAAAGGCACTACAAGTAGGAGTTACCCAGGCCAAGGACAGGGGTGGGCAGAGAGTACCAGGCAGGGACAAGCACTTCCAGCTAAAAAGGAGCACAGCCAGTGGAAGGCAGGGTATGGCAGACATTTTCTGGGAAGGGCCAGAGGGTCAATATTTTCAGGTCTGTAACCTCAACTCTGCCATTGTGGCACAAAAGCTGGCCCAAAGGGACAACACAGAGATGAAGGATCACAGCGACTTTATTGCTGGACAGTGGCATCTGCATTTCACATCACTGTTGCCTGTCCTGAGACAATATCACTCTTCCTTTGGTCATTTAACTAGTCTTCCCAGGATGGACACTTGGAACTTTGCCAGTCTTGTGCTATCACTAGCTATGCTGCACTGAAGATCTTAAACATATTTCTTTCATCTATGAGAGGATCTATCTGTAAGCTCCATATTCTTCCCATGCAATGATGAGATTAAATGTTCTGTGCATTTGAATTTTTAATGGATCTTGCCAAACTGCCCTCCATAGGAGTTGTGCCAATGTCTATGCCTACCAACAACCAGTTAGGGCATCTATATGTCCCATCAGGTTCACCAACACTGTGTAATCTGACATTTAGAATTTAGCCCATCAAATCAGTAAAAACAAACAAAAAGTAATATCTCAGTGTGGTTCTGATGTGCATGTCTGGGGATGTGCACCTTTTCATAGATTCAAGAGCCTCTTTTCTTTCCTTTCTTGTTAATGGTCTGTTTACATGCTTTATGCATTGTTCCTCCTGGGTAGTTGATGCTTTTCTCTGTAAGAGTTCATCACATGTTGAGATGTGTGTTAGAGATATTTTTCCCTAGTGTGTCATTTGTCCTTTGACTTTGCTGATTGTATTAGTCTGTTCTCACATTGCTATAAAGAAGTCCCTGAGACTGGGTAATTTATAGAGACAAGAGGTTTCATTGGTTCGCAGTTCCTCAGGCTATACAGGAACCATGGTGTTGGCATCTATTCTGCTTCTGGGGAGGCCTCAGGAAATTTGCAGTCATGGCAGAAGGCAAAGGGGGAGCAGGCACGTCACCTGGCCGGAACAGTAACGAGAGAGAGTGTGAAGTGCAACACACTGTAAAACAGCCAGATCTCACCAGAACTCACTCGCTATCATGCGGACAGCACCAGGGGATGCTATTAAACCATTCATGGAAAATCCACCCCCAGGATCCAGTCACCTACCACCAGGCCCCACCTCCAATACCAGGGATGATGATTCAATATGAGATTTGGGAGGGAACACAGATTGAAACTCCGTTACTGAGGATGGCTCTCTTTGCCACTCACGAGGTTTGGCTTGGCTTTGCACCTTTCCATGATTGAAGAGACTTTCTAAATCTCATGAAGGAACAGGTGTCAGCGGTGGCAGAGATAGATCTGAGTTACCCCAAGTTACTGGTGGCAAATCTGTACATGTCTGCAGCGACTTCAATTCTTGCCTCCTCAGAGGAAAACATTCAACTGAGGGGTACAGGGCAGAAAAGGAGACCAAGGCAAGTTCCAGAGCAGGAGCAGAAGTTTATTAAAAAGACTTTAGGACAAGAAAGGAAGGAAGGAACCCTTAGAAGAGATCTCAGTGGGGACCTGAAGGTCAAAGAGAGAACAAGAAAAGGGGCCTTTCCCCTTGACCCAGGGACTTTACAGGCTCGCCTATTTCCCACGATTCTTCCCTTAGGGTGGGCTTTCTGCACGCACAGTGTCCTCCTTACCCTTGGGAACTGTGACTGCCCAGTGTGTTTAGGGATTTGCACACATGCCCATCTGAGTCTTTTTCCCTCTTTCCCATGGTGTGTACCCGGAAGATCATAAAATACCTCACCATTTCTGTCTCTTACTGTGCGTACCTAGGAAGTTGATTCTACCTTAGGGCCTGCATTTAATCAACACTTTCATGTTAACAGGTGTGGACCATCAGGAACTGGCCTCTCCCTGGCACTGGCACCCCTTTTAGAGAGGTGATGCGATAACTGCAGAACCATCACCCGACATTTCTAGTGGGTCAGGGGAAGAGCCCTCGCCTGCCCCACTCATGCCTAACTGCCTGTATAACACAGACACTTGATCTAAAGGCAATGGAGGGCTGGCACAGAGGTTTTCAGCAAGCAAGTGACATGGTCAGGGGTCCGTGTTATTTATGAAGCTCATTCTGGCTACAGAGTGGTGGAGAGACTGGAAAGGGACCCAAATAGACCCAGAGAGACCAGCTGGCGACCAAGACCAAGGCGTGGAAGTTCGGAAGGGCCAAGAAGCATTTATGAGTGGAGCTATGTGATGGGCAGCGGGTGCAGTCTAGGAGCAAGCCAGGCCTTGGGCTTGTCCAGCTGGTCACCATATGGATGTCCATGATGAAGCTATGGAATGTAGAAGGAAGAGTACAGCTTCCGTTTCCTTCCTTCTTTCACTGGGGTGCAAGGGAGATAATGAGTTCTGCATCCTACAGGGACCCTTTACCTCCGCAAGGAACTGAGTGCCACACCTCTGTGCTCCAGGCCAATGGCCTGTGCAGTGTTTGTTTCCCTCAAGAGCCTCCCCTAGGGGCAGAGATGATGCTTTTGCCATACATGGATCCCTAGTGCCTCACACAGTGCCAGACACCGAAAAAATACTAAACAATGCTTACACCAGAGGAAGAGAGCTCCACAGGGGAGGATAAACCTAAGTCATCAACAACAGTTCAGAGGGCAGGAAACATGCTCTGGAGGTGGCACCATAGGCCCACACACGGGGCTGGGCCCAGAGAACGAATGAACAGATAAATGAATGAATGAGGTGCTAGGCAGAGAAAAGTCCTTTCTCCACCCGCTTCCAGTGTCTCTTGGGCTTCCACCCTTCCTTGGCCCTGCTCTTCTCAACAGGTCACATCCCACCCTCAGCTCCAAAGGCTACTTGCTCATTGTGTGTTCAAACTTCAAGGTCAGTGGTCCACAGAAAGGAATGGTGGGTGATGCATGGGTTGGGGGCGGGAGAAGAAGGGCCGTAGAACATCCACTATTCTGACACCACTTTTTGAGGGCCTAGTTTGTGGGTGTTTCATAGGATAGTACATACCATACTACGGCCGTGATGTGTGATTTAGACATAGCTAAAGGTGCACTTATTTGGTGGGGGAGGTGTCTGTTGGATCCTCTGGGGATGTCAAAAGAGCCTTAGGAGTGCCAGTGTTTGCCAGCCCAGAAGGGGAGATGGAAGGAAAGACGGTCCCTAGGACAGGCCTCGTAGTGAGCAGAGGTAAGGGGTGCAGCCAGACAGAATGAGTCTGGTTGGGTTGGGGGGGTGTTTTGTGGCGGACAGCATCATTGATATATCATGAGCTGAGCAAGGAGGGCATCTCCTCCCTCCTGGGGAGGAAGAAGGGGTAACCATTGTGCCAACGTGAGGGAAATTTAGTATTAACCAGGCCTCCGGTTAGATTGGGCGAGGGTGGGAGAGTGGGGAGGAAGAATGGAATCTGAGAAACAGAAAGGGCCAGTAAAAATCCTTAAGCTCTGCCTCAAGCAGCGGTATACCCAGCACCCATTTCCTGAGCGAGCACAATGTGGCCAGCAGAGTTCAGGAAGGAGAGTGGCATGGCCCCTGCCCCAGGAGGCCTGCAGCGGGAGGTGCCCCTCTGAATACATCTGCCTCTGTGTGCTTCCCACAGTTGCCATAACAACGCACCACAAACCAGTTGACTCTAATCACTCCACAGAAAGTGATTCTCTCCCATTGGAGGCCAGAAGTCTAAAACCAAACTGTCTGCAGGGCTATGCTCCCTTGGAAGGCTCCAGGGGAGGATCCTTCCTCGTCTCTCCCAGCTTCCAGTGGCCCCAGGTGTCTCTTGGACTGTGGCCTCCTGACCCTAATCTCCACCTCATTCTTCACATAGCTTTTTCTCCTAGGTCTCCATGTCTGGGTTTCTCCTCTGTGTGGTTCCTATAAGAAAATTTGTCATTGGATTTAAGGTCCACTCGGGTAATGTAGGATCATCTCCTCCCAAAATATTCACCTTCATGATCTCTGCAAAGACCCTTTTCCCAAATAAGGTCACATTTGCAAGAGCAGACGGTGAGGATGAGCCCACGTGTTTTGGGGCCATGCCGCTGGCCCTGCCACAGCTGCCCTTCGCTGTGCTTCTTGGGGATTGCCCTCTGCCTTGCAGTCCAGCCCAAGAGGCCGAGAGGCTTTGCCACACACACTGAGTTTGGAGGGTTTCCCTCAGCTAGAAAGAATACTTGGAGCCAGGAAAGCAACATTTGGTATCTATCCTTAAACAAATCAGAGACTGAAAATAAGAATATAAATGTAAAGATGCTCACTGCAGCATCATTGAAAATCGGAACAGGCGAAAAGCCAAAATGATCAACAAGGAACTGACTCGTTAAGTGAGTCAGAGAGCTACGCTACAATGTGAATGAAGAATTAGATATGAAAAAAAATTTTTAAGGAATTTTAATAGTCATAAAAAAGATTCAGTAGGAAAAAAGCAAAAGTGAATATACAGCATGGTCCTATGTATGTTTAAAGATACACACTCTCACCCCTGCTTTAAAAAAAAAATGACTGAAAGGAAAGAATACACTAATGACATTAGAACTAGGTTTTCCATAATGAGCACAAATGGCTTACACAACCAGCAAGTGACAAACATTCAGCCTGTTTTGGTAAATACTTTTTAATTGTCTTCTTGTCTATGTTTATGTTTGGTGGTTGCCTAAGGTCTTCTTGGTCGTGCTCCAAATAACCATGACTGATTTCATGCGCATTACTTCATGCCAGGCCAAGCTGCCTGCTTCCTCCTCAAGAATAAACTCCTCTGGGTGGGGAGACTAGTTATTGTCTCCATTTACAAGGGGGAAAACTGAGGCTTAAAGGATTGAAAAAATATACTCAAAGATTATATGGCTAGGGAGTACCAGAGATGAGCCTCTCCATCAAGCCTAGCTCTGTCTGCCCTCAGCCTTGGCAACTCACTGTCTCTCTCTCTCTCTCTCTCTCTCTCTCTCTCTCTCTCTCTCTCTCTCTTTCTCCCTCTCTCTCTCTCTCTCAGCTGCATCACTCTAAACAGATGCAAATCCACTCAACTTTGGAGAAATCACATAAACAGGAAGGGTAAGATCCAGAGGGAACACTCCAGCCTGCAGAGAATTCCACTGCCCCAACCACCCTAAAGGTGATAGAGACATCCTTGAGCCCATTTTCGAAGTGTGAGTCACAGTGCAGGGATAGAATGCTGAAGCCATCCTACTCAACAATAGGGTAACAGAAAAACAACACAAGGAGAGAAGAAATAGGAAAGGCGGTAGGCCCTGCTTCATGCCAAATCATCCCTATCTTCACCTCCAGGGAAGAGAAAGGTGTACAAGACAAAGGAGATGATTGATGGGGCTCCCTATCCAAGCTAAGCTGTTCTGACTTCTACATCCCTGCTTGTCCCTCTCCCTCCCCTGGCCAGGTATGTGTATACATGTCTCCAAGACTCAGGAATCCACTGGATTTCTCCTTCTGCCAGACCTGACATCACTTATGGTTGGAAGCTATTGATCCTGTTCCTGCAGAATGAAGACACACATAGTTCTATCTTTTTCTTTTTGTTTTGTTTTGTTGAGATGGAATCTTGATAAGTCACCCAGCCTGGAGTGCAGTGGCACAATCTTGGCTCACTGTAGCCTCTGTTTCCTGGGTTTAAGCAATTTCCCTGCCTCAGCCTCCCAGTAGCTCAGATTACAGGCACCTGCCACCATGCCCAGCTAATTTTTTTGAATTTTTAGTAGAGACGGGGTTTCACCATGTTGGCCAGGCTGGTCTTGAACCCCAGACCTCAAATGATTCACCTGCCTCGGCCTCCTAAAGTGCTGGGATTACAGGCCTGAGCCACCGCACTAGGCCTGTAATTCTATCTTAAGAGAGAGGGCCCCCTTTCATGAATCACAACAGGTGTAGGCAACATGTGGCAACATGGAAAAAGAGAAATAGAATAGCCAAGAAACTGATACTCAGAAGATCATAGAAGAGGGTTCCAGTTCCATGGTTCCAAAGACCCCCTGAATAGTCCCAGAGCAATTCAACACCAGCATGATGAAAACCAACTCATCCCCCCACCACGTGGTTTCTCCCATAGTCCCTGTCTCTGTTTGTGGCACCTTCCAACCCAAGTGCCACGCTAGAAACAGTAGAGCCATCTGTAACATTTTTCTTTGCACTGTCAGCCACATCCTATCATCCTCACTATCTCCAGCCCCAGGATATGGCTCTATCCCTTGAGGTTTCCCGACCTCCAGCCTACATTCCTCTCAATTACCCAGCTCAAGTGTGCCTCCTGCAAGACCTACTGAAAGAAAATCACAGTACATCCAATCTTATATCCTGCTTTTTTCTATTTAACATATTTTGCAAAATATTCCAAGCTAAAAAATAGTTTTAAATGTCATGTTAATGATTGCATGATATTTCATTGAATGGATAATTTATTGAGCCATTCTCCTAATATTGGATGTTTGTTTGCTTTTGACATTTTACACTTAAAATGGTATTGTGATGAAAAAAGACACAGTACAGAAAATTTTTCCATGTTAAAGAGATTGAAACTAAAGAAACACATATCATAAAGTAATGGGCAAGTCAGCAGTCATGGGATCCAGTTAAAAAACTAAAAAAAGAAATTTCTGTGGGTCTACATGGCATCTCTTCATCTGGAGGCCAGTGCTACTTGATCACCCTCCTCGCTAGTGTCTTATGGTCTGATAAGGGGGGCTGAAGAATAAACTATTTATATGGCTATTTACCACACCTCCTTCCCAAAACCCAGGACAGGGACTTGCCACTGTTGCCCATAGAAGAGGCCAGAGTTTCCCTTCTCTCCTCTGCTTCAGGAGGAGGAACTGCCACATCTTGAGGCAAGAAGAATGATAAAATCAGCAACATGCTATTGTTCTTAGACAGTGGAGCCTCATTCCAGCATCACCCTGATACCAAAACCAGATAAAAACACAACACAAAAGGAAACTGTAGGTCAATATCCCTGATGGACAGAGGTGAAAAAATCCTCATCAAAATGCAGGCAAACCAAATCCAACAGCACTTCAAAAAGATCATTCACCATGATCAAGTGAGATTTAGCCCAGAGATACAGGATGGTTCAACATAACAAATCAGTAAATGCAATGCATCACATTAACAGAATGAAGGATGAAAACTGAATGATCATCTCAATATACACAGAAAAAGCATTAGATAAAATTCAACAGCCCTGCATGACAAAAATTCTGAACAGATTAGGTATAGAAGGAACATGTCTCAACACAATAAAAGCCATATATAACAAACTCACAACATATTGAATGGAGAAATTTGAAAAGCTTTTCCTTTAGGAACTGGAACAAGACAAGGATACCTATTCTCAACACTCTTATTCAACATAGTACTGGAATTCCTAGCCAGAGCAAGTAGGCAAGAGAAATAAATACACAGCATCCAAATTGGAAAGAGGAAAATCAAATGTTTGCTGATAACATGCTCATATATATAGAAAAACATAAAGATTCCACACAAAAAAACTCCTGGAGCTGAAAAATGAATTCAGTAAAGTTGCAGGATACAAAATCAACATACAAAAATGAGTAGCATTTCTATACACTAACAACAAACTACCTGAAAAATAAATCCAAAAAGCAATCTCATTGACAATAGCTACCAAAACAATCAAATACCAAAGAGGTGAAAGATTTCTACAAAAAAAACTATAAAATACTGGTGAAAGAAATTGAGGACGACAGCAAAAATGAAAAGATATCTGTATCAGTCCATTTTCATGCTGCTGATAAAGATATACCTGAGACTGGGTAATTTATAAAGAAAAAGAGTCTTAATGAACCCACAGTTTAACATAGCTGGGGAGGCCTCAAAATGATGATGGAAGGCGAAAGGCACGTCTTACATGGCAGCAAGCAAAAGAGAATGAGAGAACCAAGTGAAAGAGGTTTCCCCTTATAAAACCATCAGATCTCATGAGATTTATTCACTACCAGGAGAACAGAATGTGGGAAACTGCCCCTATGACTCATTTATCTCCCATTGGGTCCCTCCCAGAACACATGGGAATTATGGGAGCTACAATTCAAAATGAGATTTGGGTGGGGACACAGCCAAACCATATCAGCACCCCATGTTCATGTACTGTAAGATTTAATATTGTTAAAATGACCATACAACTCAAAGTGATCTACAGATTCCATTTAGTCTCTATCAAAATACCAATGACATTCTTCACAGAAGTAGAAAAAGCAATCTTAAGATTCATATGGAACCATAAAAGACCCATAATAGCCAAAGCAATCCCAAGCAAAAAGAAAAATCTGGAGGCATCACACTACCAGATTTCAAAATATACAAAGCTATATGCTATTGTTTGGATATGGTTTGTCTGACCTCTCCAAATCATATTTTAAAATTTAACCCCTAGTGTGGTGGTGTTGGTAGGTAGGAACTAATGGGAGGTGTTGCAGTCATAGGGGCAGATCTGTCATGAATGACTGGCTGCCACCCTCATCTTCACAACAGTGAGTGAGTTCATGCTCTATTATTTCTCATGAGAACTGCTTGTTAAAAAGAGCCTGGCATCTCCTTCTCTCTCTCTTGCTTGCCTCCTCTAACCATGTGATGTCTGTACATGCCAGCTCCTCTTCCCATTCTGCCATGATTGGAAACAGCTTGAGGCCCTCACTCGACACTGATGCCAGTGCCATGCTTCTTATACAGCCTGCAGAACTGTAAGCCAAATAAACTTCTTTCCTTTATAAGTTACCCAACCTCAGGTATCCCTTCATAGCAACACAAAGGAACTAAGGCACTATAGGAGCCAAAATAGCATGGTACTAGCATAAAAACGGATAAATAGGCCAACGAAATAGAATACAGCACCTAGCAATAAATCCACATATTTACAGCTCACTGATTTTTTTAAAGGCACCAAGAACAGTAATTGGGGAAAGGACAGTTTCTTCAATAAATGGTGCCCAAAAAACTGCACATCCATATGCAAAAGAAGGAAACCATACCCTTATCTCTCACCTCATACAAAAACCAACTCAAAATTTATTAAAGACTTAAAGCAAAGACCCGAAACTATAAAACACTACTAGAAGAAAACATAGGGGAAACACTTCAGGACATTGGTCTGGAAAAATAATTTATGAATAAGACCTCAAAAGCATAGACAGCAAAAGCAAAAATAGACAAATAGGATTATATCAAAATAGAAAGCTTCAATACAGAAAAGGAAACCATCAGCAGAGTGAAAAGACAACCTACAGAATGGAAGAAAATATGTACGTACTGTTCATCTGATGGGGGACTAATATCTAGAATATTCAAGGAACTTAACAGCAAAAACACAAATAATTTTATTTAAAAATTGGTAAAAAATCTGAATAGACATTTCTCAAAAAAAAACATAAATAATCAACAAATATATAAAAAATGCTCAACATCACTAATCATCAGGGGCATGCAAATCAAAACCACAATGAGACATCATCTCACCACAGGTAGAATGGCTGTTGTCAAAAAGACGAAAAATAACAAATGCTGATAAAGATGCTGAGAAACCAGAACTTTTATACACTATTGGTGGGAATTCAAACTAGTGCAGCCACTATGGAGAATAGTACAGAGATTTCTCAAAAAAAACGATAAATAAAACTACTACATGATCCAGCAATCCCATTACTGGGTATATACCCAAAAGAAACAAAATTAGTATATCAAAGAGATATCCGCACCCCCATGTTTAGTGCAGTACTATTCATAATATCCAAGATATGGAATCAACCTAGATGTCCAGTAACAGATAAATGGATAAAGAAAATATGGTATCTATACACATGGAATATTACTCAACCATATAAAGAATGAATTCTATCATTCATGGCAACATGTCACCCAATGAGCCTGGGGGACGTTATGTTAAGTGAAATAAACCAGGAACAGAAAGTTAAATAATGCATGTTCTCATTTATATATGGAAGCTAAACAAGTTGATCTCAAAGAAGTAGAGAGTAGAATAGTGGTTACTAGAGGCTGGGAAAGGTGGAGGGGAGAGGGAATAGGAATGGATTGATTAAAGGATGCAAAATGAAAGCTAACTAGGAGGAATGAGTTCTATTGTTCTATAGCACTGTAGGGTGACTACAGTCAATAATAATTTATTATGTAGAAGAGAGGATGTGGAATGTTCCCAATACAAATGATAAATGTTGAGAATATGTGAATTACCCTGATTACATCGCAATACATTGTAAGTATTGAAATTCACTATGTGCCCCATAAATATGCACAATTATGTGTCAATTTAAATTATTAAATAATTAAAAATAAATAAATAAATAATTAAAAATAAATAGAGGATGGAGACTCATAAAAAGTTTCAAATTGGTGGAAACACGTCCAGAAGTGGCTTAGGCATGTCCAGCGCAGACAAGAAAGGCAGGAAGGTAGGTCAGAGGCTCACACTCTCCAGGCTGAGTTTGCGAAAGAGTTAGAAAAAGATTTATCTTCATGATGCTTTGAGGATACTTGGTTTTAATTCTAGGATTCAATGAGAGATGTAAGAGATTAGATTTGATGTAAGTAAAGATTTGGCATCTGTCCCACCCATATGGTTAAGTAGTCCAAGTGGAAACTTTCCATGGTATTCCAGTAGATCTCCCAGGGTGTGCCCTTCCAAGTGGCATGAGGAAATATGTCCTCAGTTTTAGGACAAAAATTGATGATTCCTAGCTTTTATGATTGCAGACCCTTCTGGAAATCTGGTGTCTTTTTGATAGGTGCTTTTGTGCCACAAGGGCAGAATTAAGTAGTTGTGACAGAAAATCTATGCTATCTTCCCTTTCAGGAAAAGCATGCTGACCCATGGTGTGCATGGTTGCATTTTTCGGGTCTTATAAGGTAGTGAGCTGATTTAAAATGTTCAAAAGAACTGTGTGTGCTGCCTCATTATCTTAACCCATCCATCTATCCACTCTGAAGATGGCTACTAGCTGGTCGGCCCAAGTTGTGCCTAACTCATGGAGCCAATGGGGGAGGCCGGGAGCAGGGACTCTTTTGTGGTTCTTTTCTGTATTCATTGGAGAACGGTGAACAGGCTTTTACAGGCCAAAATAAGCTGTAAAGTTTTTGATGTTGAGTATAAATGAAAGTCAGGGAGATGATGAAAGAGCCGATTAAGATATCTTGTCTTCTAACAAAACTAAGAAAATGGTTTATTTTGACCACTATGTGTGACTTTAGGTAAGGAATCACTCTCTCTGAGTCTTGGTTTCCTTGCAGATAGAATGACGGGCACTAAGGACATGCCCAAGGCTCCCCTTCAACTGAAAGGCACTCAGATAGCATGTGATTTTCCCCAGTAGGTGCCCAGTTGGCAAAGTAAGTACAAAGGAGCAAAGCTGGGGTTTGAATCCAAGTTCATGCGCTCCAAAGCTCTGCCCCATGGATTCACGAATTTGAGGCAAGTTTAAGAGCCACAGAGCCAGACTGAAGCCAAGAGACAAGAAGATCATATACATTTGTGGGGACTTCAACTGACTCTTGCTGTAGTTAGCTCCTGCCCAGGGCCTTTGCATTTGTTGTCCCTCTGTGCTAGACCATGCCTCTCTCAATATCTGCACAGCTGTCCACACCTCCTGCAGCTCTCTGATCAAATGCCACATTCTCAGGGATAGCAACCCCCTCCCCATGTTTCCCAGCCCCTTACTCTCCTATACAATCAGTTCACAGCACTTCTCCCCACCTGACATGTTTAATGTAGATTTCTTTGTTAACCCTTTTGTTGCCTGTTTCCTATGTCAGCACCAAGAGGCAAACCTGTTTTGTTCACTACCAGATCCCCAGAGTCTCAGCCAGTGTCAGGCATGGAGAAAGAGCTCATCCTTTTTGGGGAACGAATGTGACACGGTGGCCCGTGGCACTGAGACTGTGTGCTAACCCCTGTGTTGCTACTCAGAGTACCCTCCCAGAAGGACGCTAGTGATGAAAAGCCATGCATTTTTTAATATGTGAACAAAAGGCGAGAAGTTCCCAGATACCAGCCTCTATGCTGCTTTTAAAGCCCTCTGTCTCCAGGGATGACAGTCTCCTGCCCTCTCTGGAAGCTGTTGAGTTACCAAATAGCTACCTAATTGTCCGTAAAGAGGAAGTCCTTCACTCTCCTGAGAAACACGCACGTGCGAACTGGGGAAACAACACATGCATGCAGGTGACTGCTACCTCCTCCGGAGCCCTTCTGACATGGTCACCCAGTTCAATCACATGCAGAGGACATTCATCAATTCAAACGTCCACTGGAGAAAAACGTATGGCCTCCTAGCCAGCGGCTTTCCTCAGCCCATTAACCCACTCAAGGCTTCCCATGCTTTAAAAGCAAACGAATGAACAAACACCATGCAGTGCTCTTTCCCTTCATCCTGTGTCCATCTAGCAACTGCCCCGCCTCCCTTCCCCTTCAGGGCCAAACTTCTAACAAAAGAGTCTGCGTGGCCCTGGTCCGTGCCCTTTCCTCACTGCCCATCTCTGTCTTTCTCCTGGAACCAGCACTCACCCCCACCACTTCCCAAAACTGCTTTTGCACTGAGGTTTCAACAATCACCCATTTGCCAGTAATTCTCAAACCTTTCCCATAGCCTCAAACTCTCTCCTCACCTCTCATCCTACATTTCCAGCTGTCTGAAAGGCATTTCCTTTGAGATATCGCCTGACAACAGAACATGCTTAGAACTGACCCCATTAGTTCCCTGTAAGCTCTCCAGCTTGCCTGAATTCTCAACAGGAGGGGATGGTAACCTCACCTCCAAAGGTCCTCTGGCTAGCACTGCTGAAATCTCTTCTTTTGCTTACTCATTAGCCTCAGTTTTCTCATCCTTAAAATAGGGGTAATAACTCATAACCTGAAGGGTGGTTTATAGGGAGTATAAATAATTGAGGTAGGTGCCTGATACCCCATCTGCAGTCCATAGATTAAAGCCATTATTACCCTTGATTCCTTCCTTTCTGTCCCCTGCCCAGTCCTGACCAAGTCCTGGCAATCCTGCCTCCTAAGTAGGACTAGAACACAATCATTCATCTCCAGGCCCACTACCCTGAAACACAGACAAGTCACTGTGGATTCTCACAATCACCCTGAGGAACCTCCCAGGATTCGCCCTCTCCTGCGCCAATCCTATCTTCCACCTGACCATCACACTGAGCTTTCAGAAAAGCAAATTGTGTTGACAAACAACTGCTTCAAAGCCTTCCAAACATCTGCAGTGCCGATGAGACACAAGTCCAAAATCTTGAATGTAGTCTCCATAGTTCTTTGTGATTTGGCACAGAAGTCCTCCAAAGTTATCCCCAGAAGCTTCCATGCTCTGTTACTCCTGTGAACCTCTGAAAATGAGCTATCTCTCATCCTATCCATTCATTTCACAAAGCTGTACTGAGCACTTACTATGTGACAGGCACTGTACCAAGTGCCATCCTAAAGAGTTTATAATCTGCTGCTATAGGCAGTGCTCAGCAAAGGACAAGATGCCAGGGGGGCACAGAACAAGAGGTACACCTTCAGTGGAGAGCCAAAAGAACGGCGGGTGGCAGGAACAAGCAAACGTGGCCAACCAGGACATCCTTGACATTTTTCTCTTGTTGTAGCCTTGTGAAGTCATCCTTGAATGTGAAGTTAATCATTTGTTTCTCTTGGCTCCCACAGGCCAATTGAACAGCCCTCTCCAAGTTTTCACATCTGCCTTCCCACTAGCTGGTGGGCTCTTTGGGAAAAGCCACCAAGTTTTGCCAGAAGTGGCAACTTTAGGACCTGAGGGTGCTCAGTGAATGGACAAAAAGACGTTGGTTCTTGCTTGCATGCATGAACCGTATATGTGTGTACAAATCTGCCTGGGGGAGCCTTCCAGACCGCCCACACTAGGCCAGGTTCCTGCCTGCACCCTCATTGTTCTGAGCAGCTCTCAATTTCAGAGTCTCCGCTGTCGATCAAATTCCATGGTTATTAGAATAATGAGTCTCACTGCCACTAGCCTACAGACTACATGAGGCAAAGGACTGTGTCGGCCATGCTCACTGCGGCATGCAGGAGTGCTCAGTAAGAAATCCTTGCTGATAATTGAAAGGCAGCATCACCTCTTTGTTTTATATCTCCCACAGCAGGGAGCACCAGAATAAGCCTTCAGTAACTAGGTACTCATGGAGTTGGACTTACTAAATCACATATGTTCTCAAATGACTCCAGTGCAAATGATATCAACAAGTCACGTCTGCAAAGGAAAGTGATGGTGACACAGCACATGTGGGGAGAAAGTGGACTTGAATTCCTGGCCCTACCAGAGAGCAGCTGTGTGGCCTTGGCAAGTCATCCAGCCTGCCCACCCCTATTTCTTCACCTGAAAAATGGTCACACTGGATTCCTATGAGGTGTCTATGAAATAACCTACACAGAATGTTTAATACATGCATCATGATCACTCAGTGCCTGCTTCAGTTATTGTAATTACTGTGAGTGTAGTCATGGAATTCAGTCTCCTGCTGGCCTATGTCATCAGGGCCCATCCTTGCCCCAAGCCACCTTATTGGCTAACCTCTCCAGTCTTCCCCCACATAGTCAGTAGCAACGAGTTCATCATCCAATGACCCTTTCGTCTGAGTTCCTCCCCATCTGCCTACTCATCGACAGCAACACATGTTCACACCAGGTGTCCTGAGCAGCCAATTATTGAGAACAGCTTCTGCTTATTGGGCCACTAAGCACCTAAAGATTTTTCATTCCAAAGGATTGGAATACAATGGAAAACTAAAATTATGCTCAAAGTTATACTCAGAACCTTAGACTCCTGGTCAATTCCAAAGCTGCCTGGATCTTTCAACAGCCTTAATGTTGCATGGCCTCTCGTCCCTGATCCTGCAATGGCAGCATTGCCACTCCATTTTCAGACATATTTCTCAGCATTATCCTGGCCATGTGACTAAAATGCAGACTCCAAGGCTCCACCCTAAGAGTCTCATTCTGAGAACGGAGCTGAAGCCCTAATATTTGCGTTTCCCTAGGCTCCCTGAGGACCCAGATGCTGAGGAGGAGCCTAGGTGCCTGCAGGGTGCAGGCTGCAGGGTGCTCACTGTGCCTGCTGAACACCTGTAACTACACTGCTCAGCGGCCCCAGATCTCCACCTTCTGGCCTTTGCCCATGTGACCACGGGCCCCTGCACTCTCAGATCCCTGCCCACCATGCCCCACCCACTCGACCCCCTCACAGGAGCTGGTGGGACCCCATGAAGTGGAGCCCAGTCTTTGAGTCCTGAGGCAGGGCCCAAGCAGGCAGGAGCTAGGCTGACTGTGGGGGTGCCCCTTTGGGAAAACCACACAGCTGCTTCCCATCCCGCCCTTGCACAGCGCGGAGTGTGGAGAGGCATGGCTGATGCTGGGGACACATGGAAGAGCAATCCCAGCAGCGATGGAAAGGACAGACACGAGCGGCCACTGAGGTGCAGGAGAGACTGCCTCATCATCGCACTTGCTCGCTCCACCCAGAGAGCACATTTTATGATCCCCATTCTGCAGATGAGGAAACTGAGGCTGAGAGATGGGGACGGACTGCTACCAGATGTGAAGAAGGGCAGGATACAGAGGACTCCCGAGTCTGACTGCTTACGGGGGCAGCTACAAGCGGGGTCTGCGGACTGTGTGGAACAGTGCTGCCTACACATCACCCAGCTGATGTTCCCTGCACTCCCAGTGATTCTCTTTATTATGGTCATCTTATAGATGGTAAAACTGAGGTTCCAGAAGGTTAAGAGCATTGCTCAGAGTCTAAGGGTACTAAGCAGTGGAGCTGGGCCTCGAATTCAGCCAGCCACACAAACTTCTGTACTCTTAATCCCGTGTTGCACTACACTGGCTCTAGAACTTTCTTCCACATCAGAGTGACTTGGAGAGCCTTTGCATTTCTGAAAGTTTGGAGATGCTGAGGCTGTAGTCCCAGGTCTCTACCTCATCTCCCATCATGCCCCCCAGCACTGCCCCAGCAGTTCTCTAGATCACGGGGATTCTGTCCTGCCTGTGTGCTTTGGAGCACACCCTTTGCCCTGCTTGGAATGTCCCCCTCCCTGAACTCCCTGGGAAAATTCTTCAGATATGCTCACAGTACATGGCTTTCTTTGTGACTGGTTCTCCTCCTACTGCAAGAATCCACCCCAACATTACTTGCTGCTCCAGTAGCAATGATAGCTGTTTACTGTGTGTGCTTTGTTTTGGCTTTATCTGTATCCCATTCTGGGTTCTTCCTTCTCCACGGAAAGTGACCTTGTCCTACTTGTCTTCTGATGCCCAGCAGGCACAGGCTTACAGAAATGCTTGCTAAAGGCTGCTCGGTGTTGCCCAACTTGCAGGGCCCTCCACAGCCCTGGCCTGACCACTGTTCCGTTGTTAGCTCTGGACATTCTGTTGACTCACCCGTGCTGCTCCTGGTTGCTTCGTCTGCAGTAACAGCATCACACAGGACAGGTGGAGCAAGGAGCCCCACAGACATGAAAGGCATGGTTACTGCTAACAGCAACCTGGGTCAGGTCAGGGTACATGTCCTAAGGACCCAAAAAGTATGGGCTAACACTGCGGTTCTCACATCTGGGGCCAGGGACCTGAGGGGGTCCCCCAGACCCTTTCAGGCAGGGCTCTACAAGATCAAATCTCTTTTCATGATGACACTAAGAGATTTTGGCCTTGGCTCTCTCCTTCTTACCCAAGGATACTGTGGAGTTTTCCAGAGGTTACCTGAGTGTGATGCCATGGTGTGTGGAAGTCAGAGGCAGATGAAAATCCAGCTTTCTAATATGTTATTGGTGTTAATATGCAATGCTTTTATACTGTCATCTTTCAATAAATGAATATTTTCTAATTTTTTATTTTTAAATTTTAATACAGCAAAGTATATGCTGTGTGTATAGATAGAGATAGAGATAGAATCTCCACATAAGCAAATGCTCTTGGGGTCTTCAAGAAACTGTAAGAGTGCAAAGGAGTCCTGACGCCCAAAAGTTTGACAGCTGCTGTTGTTCAAAAACTGGTCAGTTAATCTTGCTTCATTTGATGCTCCAAAATTGAATGCAGTAAAAACAAAAAACAAAAAAACCTTTCATGGCATATTAGGTTGGGGACAGGGTGGTCTTTATCTTTAAGGACAACTTTACTTTGTTTCCTCTGTGATGATGGCGCAGGTACCACAGAACACAAATTTAGGAGGCCGGGTGCGGTGGCTCATGCCTGTAATCCCAGCACTTTGGGAGGCTGAGGTGGGTGGATCACGAGGTCAAGAGATCGAGACCATCCTGGTCAACGTGGTGAAACCCCGTCTCTACTACAACTACAAAAAATTAGCTGGGCATGGTGGTGCGTGCCTGTAGTCCCAGCTACTTGGGAGGCTGAGGCAGGAGAATTGCTTGAACCCGGGAGGCAGAGGTTGTGGTGAGCCGAGATCGTGCCATTGCACTCCAGTCTGGGTAACAAGAGCAAAACTCCATCTCAAAAAGTAAAAATAAAAATAAAGATTTAGGAGAGCCAGCATGGAAGATTTTTGTAATTCAAGTGAAATATCAGATATTTGCATTAACGATTTTTATGCACTGATTTGTAACATCAGAAGAGGAAGTTTGGAAAGACATGCATACATACACTCACACACAGAACACCAGGGCGAAGCTTGCAGTTCTGCGGCCACAAGCCAAGGAAGCACGTGGAAGCTAAAAGAGGGGCCTGGAACGTCCTTCCATAGAGCCTTCAGAGGGAGCCCCGCGAACATCCTGATCTCTGACTTGCAGCCTTTGGAATGGAGAGGCATCCATTTCTGTCGGTTCAGCCTCCCAGCCTGTGGGGCTTTGTGTGTGAGTGTATGTATGCATGTCTTTCCAGATTTCCTCTTCTTGGGACACCAGTCATATCAGATTAGAGCAGACACTAATGCCCTCATTTTAACTTGATTACTTCTGTAAAGACGCGATCTCACATTCTGAGGTGCTGGGAGATTAGGGTTTCAACATACCTTTTTGTGTGGGGGACAGACGGGGAAGCAATTCAACCCATAAGAGTTGGCAATGCCACAAATTTGAGAAATTATAAAGGAAAATGGTATGGAATAAAATGATGGGGCTGAAATCAGGGAAGCAAATAGCATATTTTGGTCCATAGTGATAAGGAACTAGAGAAGGTTTCCAGGGCGAAACCTTACAAGATCTTGCTGTGTTGCGTTTTTGTCACCATATACATGAGAATGTTATTCAGAGAACTGGGTTTCAGGCTGTGAAGGTCCTTGCTGGGCCTCACAGAGGCTCAGAAAGTTGTGCTGGGTTAAGGGGTAGGGATTACTTTCTTTAACACAGCCCTGCTCAGACAATGCAGGTGGGGAGAATGATCTGGACCTACAAGTTCTAGAATCACTTCCAAGACTCTTGCACCAGAAGTCCACAGGAGGAGGGAATATACAGGGAAGGAGAAAAAAGAAGGAAAGTAGAGTTCTCTGGAACTTCAGCGTCTTCTACAACCGCAGACCTCGCTGCCATTTAAAGCTATAGCTTGCAGGGATGAGAAGTGTTGCTGGGAATCAAATGAGTTTGGTGAGCAAATTTAAGGAATTAAATATTGTAAAGAAAGACAAAGTGAGGAAGAAAATACTGCCAGATTTAGCACTGTTGCAACCATGGTAATGACTTGAGCCAGGAACCTAGATGGAAGTTGACCAAAGAGAGCCCAGCACCCACCATTCCTTGTGGCCTTGATGAGAAATGCCATAGCCATCAAAAAGAGCTGCACTTAAAGGGGGAGTGTCATGCTTCCTACCTAATCCAGTTTCTCATAACAAATCACTACAAATGTTGAAGCTTAAACCAACATGCTGTTATTACGGCATAATTGCCCTGGGTCAGGGGTCCAGGCCTAAATTAATTGGGTCTCTGCTCACAAGCCTACAGTTACAGTGTTGGCTAGGTGGGATGTTATCTGGAGGCTTTGGAGGAGAATCAGATTTCAGGCTCACTAAGGTGGCTGGCAGAATTCAGTTCCTTGAGGTTGTAGAGCCACAGTCCCCATTTTGTTGCCGGCTGCCTCCCGGATGGTCTCAGCTCCTAGAGGCCTCTCTCCGGTCTGTGCATGTGCCTCCCCCACACTCTTAAAATTACCAATTGTGTGTTGAGTGCTTCTGATGCTTTGAATCTCTCTGATTTCCCCTTCTGCCCTCAGCAGGGAGAAAGCTCTGCTTCTAAAGGCTCATGCGCACCCTACAGTAGACATAGCAGAGAACCTAAGATAATCTCCCTATTTTAAAGACAACTGATTAGTAATCTAATTACATCTGCAAAGTCCCTTTTGCCGTGTGACCTTACAGATTCACGGGTGTGACACCAGGAGGTCATGGTAACCCTGTATCTCTGGGTAGGCTATCATTGGAAACTGGTTTTCATTCACCAGAGGATTATTTTCTGGTCTATTCTCAAAACCTCTCAACCTTTCCAAATTGCTTTCTAGTTATTATTGACTTGTCATCACAGTGGTTACCTTAGCAACAGTGGGAGCTGGCCACCTCTCTCCTGATACAGACCACACTTGAGTATTTTTCCACAGAATGTGCTTCTTTCCATGGCATATTACAAGACAGCTCCCTACCTGTTAGGAAAAATCCTTCACCATGGGCTACCGCTTGCTTCTCCAGCCTCACACCTCACTACTGTCCTCTCACCGTGTCCCTGGCATTCACTCCCAGCCTCTTCCATGTGCATCCTGCTGCTAGCATTGATGACACCTCCTTCCCCAGTCCTCCACCCTTTAACAGTGGTTCAGCCTTTAAGACCAAGCTCAGAACGCATCTCCTCCAAGGACTGATGTGGAGTCCCCCAAACTGAGTTCTGTGCTTCCAAGTGGCTCCCAGACTGATTTGGTGCACACATCCCCACCCCACACCAAACACATGCAGCCCCAAGTGCCATGTGCCTGTCCTAGCAAAGGACCTCCAGACTCTGCAGGTAAAGCCAGCAGCAATGCACACAAAGTCCTAAGGACACGCCCAGCAAGTATCAAGAGCTCAGCCAAGGTCACTTTTTTTCCAGCTGTCACTGTCTATGGCCCAAAGGATTGGGACAGCATGTGCCAGCCCAGAGGACACTGGAGAGATGCCCTGACAAGTCCGTGCCTGGGAAAAGACTGGAGCAGAAGACTGAGCCCCAGCTCTGGGATCCCCGCCCTAAGGAGCACAGACCCTGGGGACATACATTGCAGACACTGAGTAGAAAGAAGCTGAGTGCTCATGACCATCAGGTCCCCAAGTGGATGGAGGCTGCCACAGAGAATATGTGGCCCATGTCCTTCTGGTCTCTTTCTTAGAGTCTTTTAAAAGACATTGACATTGGTTTAGGTTTTTTTTCTGATTACAGAAGCAACATGTGTTCACCAAGAGAGAACTGATCACTGTTAACTGCAGGCCCTGTGTCCTCTGGCCATGTTTTCAAGGGCTGTCACCATTAACCACATTCCACCTGTCCCCCGGCTGTGTTTCCACAGCACAGGCTGTGAGGTCTGTCGGCCTGAACTGGAATCCCAGTACATCCACTGATGAGCTGTGTCGCTGTAGGCAACTTCCTGAACTTTCCTGTGCTCAGTGTCCTCATTTGGAGAAGAGTCCTCATTACATTGCCCACCTCCCCTCCTGAGGGCTTCTCTGGCAGCTCCAAACCCTTCAGCACCTCAGGGTGGACGGCTGGTGTGTGAGGAGGGCCATCATGATCAGGTTTCTGCTGTCCCTGATTTGGTCAGGTGCAATCATGGCTGTCAGATGGCCATGGAAGACTGAAAGCAAGGTGTGGGGGTGCCACAGAAGGCAAGACCACAGGCAGTGCCATAGAAAGTGCAGCGTGGTAGGCATGCAGTGTGGCCATCACCCTATGCAGAAACCAGGTGGGTGTCCACTCGGACGTCTGGATCTGGGGCTCAAGGAAAAGTTCAGGATCCATTCTCCAGCGTACAATGTGCTCTGAAACAGGGCCATAGGTCCCCAGGGTACTCACTGGTGATTGGGCTGTCAGCCCTACTGGAGAGAAATCCATCCGCCCCTATTGCCAGGACAGGAAATTGATCTGCTTGGGGGCTGCTTTTCTCTCTTTGTGATAGGTGCTGTGGCTCACAATGAGGTTCTGGGAATAGAAGGACCTGGGGCTTTCCACGGGGAGAATGGGAGCCATGAATTTGAGCCCAAACAGGCATGTGGGGCCAGGAGCAGGGCAGCAGGAGGTGCTGGAGACCAAAGTGCTCAGGG
>PVKP010034234.1:0-24384 GCA_004027715.1 Plecturocebus donacophilus | reverse complement strand
CATACTGCTACTTTAAGAATCTAAGTTAAGATAAAGAGAAACTTTAATTGCACCAAGACCAAATGAGTCTCAGAAGTTTTGATTCAAATTGCTAAAGTTTGGGGAAAATAAAGTTAACTGAAAATGAGATTGAATATTTGAATTGCATCTTTAAAAATATCACATCTTAAACTCTTTTTTTTTTTTTGGTTCAGTGATTCACTATTGCTCTGCCAAGTTTCTTTCTCTTAGGAAAACATCACTAATTAGAAAAGAGGCATATTTCATGAAGAAAATATTATTTTTCTGTTCTCAACATGTTTCACTTTTTATTTCATTGGCTATATTGAAGAGTTACAAAGAAAATTGTATTGTCTTAAAAATCAAGACATTATTTTTGTGTATATGTATAATTAGATGATTTAGATCAATTGATTTTCTTAATGTGCTATACTTAAGAAACTACTTATAAAATTAATCCAGTGGATTTACTTTACCAAATTTCAGTCAGATTCAAGAGAGGTTTCTCAATATTAAAGTGGAAAAAAATATTTTTTTCCTCATTTTTAACCACTTACTAAATACTGGGAACTGAGAGTTTGACATAGAGTGTATTAGGGCTATAATAGACTAAAAGCTATCATCTCTTTCTTAGGATCTGAAATGTATTTCCTAGCCCATTTTATCCTAGGACAGGAAGGAAGGAAAGAAGAAAGAGAGGGACGGAGGAAGAGATAAAAAGAAATGGCAATCAAGAAAGGCAGAACCCATGCTTACTAAAGATTTTTAAATTTGAGAAGTTTGAAATTGATGATAAAATATAAAACTTCCATGTTAAGATCCTATGTAAGGAAACAAAACCTACTTATTATCATAACTTGGCTTATATAAAATTGTCCTTATTAGTTTGTTTTTTGAGATGGGCTCTCACTCTGTTGCCCAGGCCAGAGTGCAGTGGTGTGATCAGGACTCATTGCAACCTCTGTCTCAGGCTCAAGTGATCCTCCAACCTCATCCTCCCAAGTAGCTGCGACTGTAGGAGTGTGCCACCATGCCCAGCTAATTTTTGTATGTTTTTGGTAGACACAGGGTCTTGTTATTCGCCCAGGCTGGTCTCAAACTCCTGAGCTCAAGCGATCCACCTCCCTTGGCACACTGGGATTATAGGTGTTGCGCCACTGTGCCCGGCCTAGAATTTTCTTTTAGGATTTTTAAATAAATTTTGTATTTTGAGGTAATTATACAGTCACACTTAGTCATAAGAAATAATACAGAGTAATCAAGTATACCCTTCCCTGGATTTCATCTTACATAGCAATAGCACAATATTAAAACTAGAAAATTGGTATTGATATAATCTATCGATATTATTCAGATTTCACAAGTTTTACACTCACTCCTTTGTGTGTGTATGTATAAATTTAACTCAGTGCAATGTTACTGCATCTGTAGGTTCATGTGATCACCACTGTGGCCAAGAGAGAGGACAATTTCATCTATAGGCTTCCGTATGCTGTTATGATCTTATATACCTCCCCCCATAACCCCAACCATGACACCTGGCAACCAGTAATTTACTTTCTATCTCCATAATTTTGTCATTTCAAGAATGTTATATAAATGAAATTGCACAGCATGTAACCTTTTGAGACTTTTTTTTGTTTCATTCAGTGGAATTCTTTGGAGATTCATCCAAGTTGTTTCGTGGCTGAGTAATAATCCATGTAGTCCAAAGTAGTCCATAGCACTATGGACTGAATTTTGTTCTTCCCAAAATGCATATGTTGAAGCTTTAACCCACAATATGACTGTATCTGGAGATAGGGTCTTTAGGGTTAAAGGAGGTCATGAGTGGGGACCTAATCTAATAGGACTGTGGGCCTTATAAATAGAGGAAGATAGATTTCTGTTTTTCTCTTCCTTATAAGGGCACAGAGAAAAGGTGGCTATTTGCAAGCCAAGAAAAGAGCCCTCACCAAAACCTAATGGACACCCTGACCTAGGACTTCCAGCTTCCAGAACAGTGATAAAATAAATAAATTTCTGTTGTTTATGCCACCTAAGAGTGTGATATTTTCTTACAGAAGTCTGAATTAACATACATGCTATGAATATACCAGTTTAAAATGTTCATTTAAACCAGATTCTCTGGGTTGTTTCCAGTTTGGGGCTGTTTGAATAAAATTGCTATTAAAATTCATGTACTGGTTTTTGTGTGACATATGTGCTTATTTGTCTAGAGTAAATGTCCAAGAGTGTAATTGCTGGGTCATATGGTGAGTGCCTATATGATTTTATAAGAAACTGCCATGCGCTTTTTTCTTGGCTAACTGCACTGTTTATATTCCCACCAGCAATGTATGGGTAATACATTGTTTCCACAGCCTCACCAGCATTCAGTGCTATCATTGTTTTTATTTTAGACGTTTTTTTTTTTTTAAATGGAGTCTCTCTCTTTTGCCCAAGCTGGAGTGGAGTGGCATGATCTCTGCTCACTGCAACCTCCACCTCCTAGGTTCAAGTAATTCTCTTGCCAGAGCCTCCCAAGTAGGTGTCATCACAGGTGTGTGCCACCATGCCTGGCTAATTTTTGTATTTTTAGTAGAGATGTTTCACCATGTTGGCTATGCTGGTCTTAAACTCCTGACCTCAACTGATCCACCCCTCTCAGCCTCCCAGAATGCTGGGATTACAGGTGTGAGCCACCACATCCGTATAATATAATATAATTATTATTATAATTATATTATTATAAAATAATATAATTTTTAAATTATATTTTAAAAGCCATGTGGGTTTACTTTTTCAAAGACATGCATCCAATACCGAAATTTTGGTCAAGAGATTTATAAGCCAAAACATTTGTACTCCTTAAAGTTCAGTTCTCATACACAAAACTAGAAAATAAAATTTAGATGTTTTTAGACTCATGGAAAGTAGAATTTGAAATAGTGGATGTCAGAAATTTTTTTATTTGTTTTGGAATGTTTTTTGCATGTTTTGAAAAAAATATTATTTATGTAAAAGCTTAGTTCAAATAGTTATTTTGAAGAACCTGGTTATCTAGGAGGTGAGAAGCCGTCCCAGTTTTCTCCTCTAACCCAACAAAGTACTATGTGAGGATAAATAGATTTTCAGAACAACACTCAGAATCTGCATAAGGAGTGGACCTCTTTCTTAGTCACAAGAAATCTTGAGCCTTTAGCTTTGGCTTTTAAACATCTTCTTAGATACCTACAAAGTAACAGGTAATAGCAGTCACAATAATAGATGCATAAAAGCAAATTATAATTAATAGTTTAATAATCAACAATTAATAAGCAAATGGATATTTTAGTGACTATGTTCTGCCAATAATGAAAATTGATGTTTTAAAAAAGAAAAAAATTGATAACCACAAACTTAATTAAACAGAAATATCTAAACATTGTCAATTAACTTGGAAGAAATATTTCCCAAATAAGCTATATACTGGAAACTTAGAAGTTGATAGTGATATGAATCTTTTTCTTACCAATCTCATTTTGCCTACCACTTTTGATGTGATGAACCTAAAGTGAAACAACATCCTAAATCTTAAATAAAAAGAATTGTCTTCCTTTCATTCTTTGAAGGATGATAGTTCATTCTGACTCTCCAGTAAAAGAAGTCTTATCAAATAAAAGTGATTAAAAATAAACATCTAAAGGGATAAAGCATAAATTTAACATTTATCATTTCACATTTCTCTCAGTAGCATGGGCAATTGTCTATACTAGAGATTCCCAATGGCAGAAGTTAGGGAACTAAGCTCATTAAAACTTTGAATGCACTTAGGATGTAACCATAATGTATCTAACAAAATAACTAATATTCTGATGGTAAAATTTTCATTTAAAATTATGCTTTTCTGAGACTATTGTCTTTAGTGTCTGAAAGAACATAATACGTTTTAAATATTACTATGCTTTATTATTTTCTGTAGACTCGCTTGGCAGAAGTCCAGTTTAACACAGAATTCTCAGCCCTATTTTACCTTTGCCTCTATGTTTATATGATCTCTGAAGTGGGAATATCTCATATGTGTGTGAATACACAACAATGTTGGTCTTGGATTTCCATAGTCAGAACATAGCAAGAGTTGTAAAATACATGTATATTTCTGGAGTGAGGGAGAGGAGCCTCCTAAGTTATATGGACTTAGTTTTTCACCTTGTTGTCAACGAGAGTCCAATAACAATACAAGTATGTAAATTCTGATAACTAGCAGGAGAAAAGAATGGCTGCGTGATACCAATGTATTTATGAACCCAATTTAGGTTACTGCCTTTTATAATTCCCTGTTATTGTGTGGTGTGCAAGATGAGTTGTCCCAGTTTCACCAAGATCATTCAGATTATGAAGCCATATATTAAGTGAGACAAAATCCCCATGGCTTCTATTCTGTGGCAAAGTGTATGCAAATGAGGCATTGAAAAAACTATTTTTTTTTGCATTTCTCAAAAATAGACAGATTGAAGTGCTTTAGAAATAAAGAGACAAACTAGAAATAAATAATAGTAATAATAATAATAGCTAATATTTATTGACTGGATCCTGCTTTTAGCCTTTACATGCCATGTATGAATTATTTGATCCTCAAAAACACCTCTGAGAAATGTTCTATCATCCTCATTATATGGATGAAGAAATGGAGTCTTAGCATGCTTAAGTTACTTAATACAAGTGAGAGAGCAAAGAGATCAAGATTTAAACCCAGTTATATCAGATTCTTGGGCAAAAGTTTTTCCTACTTTATCATATTAAAAATTGTCACAATACTTCAGAAACAAACTCTAAATTAAATTGTAATAGAAGTACTTTCATTGGGTACTGTTGATTCAATATAAAAATAACCTTAGGAGAAATTAATCTTAAAGCATATTTTATGCCAACCAGCAGGTACATAGAATCTGTCAAATTAAAACTAGGTAGTAAAATCATTTTTCATTCAAACTTTATCACTACCTATTTAAGTTGTCCTTGCTCCTTTATAATAAAAACTATTTTTTTCTAAACTACAATTAACTAGTAGTTTTAGCAACTGCAAACATTTTATAAGTTCAGCTGTCTGCAATGATTACTTTTTCTATATGTTACTGTTACACAGTCATTTACCCTTAAAGTATTTACAAAAGACTCAACATTTTGTAAAAGATTACTTTGTCATGTTTAAACTTTGATTCTTCATTTCTCTACTCTTAGCTTGTACTTTTAAGTTCTCTCTCTTTACTATCTCCATCCTTCACTTTATAGCTATTGTATGGTTTTGCTCATCTTGAAAAAATAAACATATAAGCTCATGAACAAGTAACCATTCCTTAAAGCTGTGTTCTTCCATGGCTTCTATTGTAGCTTCTGCCTTACTATCATCCTTAAAGTGAAGGCTACTGTATCCTCTTTGTGACTCCCTATTCACTTTCAACCCATTGTCATGGGACTCAGCCCCATCTGTCTGTCCATATCTGTCTGCCCCATCTGTCTGTACAGTAGTGTCATGTTAAACCGACACTTAGAGTCCTCATCTTAACTAACATTCTCTACCACTCAAACTGAGCATCATTTTTTATACTTAATGCTTACATTGTTTTTCTTGAAAAGAGTTTTTTTTTTTTTTTTTTTTTTTTTTTTTTCCAGACAGAGAAGTCTTGTTCTGCTTCTCAGGCTGGAATACAGTGATGCAATTATAGCTTACTGTAACCTTGAACTCCTAGGCTCAGGGATCCTCCAACCTCAGCCTCCTAAGTAGCTGGAACTACAGGAACAAGCCGATACATCCAGCTAATTTTCTGTAGAGAGAGGCTCTCTCTACGTTGCTCAGGCTGGTTTCATACTCCTGACCTCAAGCAATACTCCTGCTGGTGAGCCACCACACACAGCCCTTGAAAAATTTTCAAGAGGAGAATATGTTTTCTCTTTTGTTTATGGTGTGTGTGTGTGTGTGTGTTGAGATCATTTTAAGTAGTGGAGTTTTAAAACATTTTCTTTATATCTTTAACTGGTAAACACTACCTACCCAGGACTCCATTCTATCCTGTTTGATTATTGAGCCTTTATTTCTGTAAAGTGTCTACAGAGGTTTGTGAGGGTAGCCCAAAGTAACAAATATTCTACTTAGCTCACCTAAAGTGGGCTGATTACCACTTAGGGTGTAAGTCAAGATTTCTAGCTCCCTTATTTGGACCTATGCTAATAGTTTTGCTTGATATATGAAATTAAATGATGGAGGGCACTGTGTAAAACAGAACAGGAAGATGGGTTTAGCAAAATATAGTCACTTTAATAAGGGGTTGGGAAGAATCAAATCTGAGCTGGGAATCCTACTGAGGCAACTGGTAAAGAGAAAACAAATATTTTGTTCAATTTAAAACCATTGGGCTTGTAACACATTTTTTTCCCACATAAATCAATTTGATATCTAATTCACAGACACTATTGGACAGCAAAGCAATTGCAACCAGGGTAGATGGGAATGAAAGCTAATATATCTTCTTTTCTTCATAGTAACTGTATCTTTTCAGCAAAAGTCAGTCATAACAATTTCATTTGGGGACTATAATATAGAAGGTCAAAAATCAAATGAAATGTACAAGTGTCACTTTCCTTATTCTTGTTTTTCCTAACGTCTTGGTGAGTAGGAAATATTATGGACTTTGAAAATTATTTGTATGATGTGAGATAATGGTGTCCAGTAGATTTAAGTACCCATTGGTAATTTATCTCAAAGAAAATCGTATACAGAATTATAATACATGAAATAAATAAAACAACCAAGTTCCATTAAGTGTTTACAGTGATTCAGGCACTGTGCTGAGTACTTTGTATATATTATCTTGTTTAATTCTCAAAACAATTCAGTGCGGTAAGAACTATTATGATGCCTAACAGATTAGGAATTTGAAGCTTAGAAGAATTGCATAATAATGTAACCAAGGTACCACAAAAATAGTAAGTAGTAGATCTAGATTTAATCTCAAACAAAACTACTAATGGAAGCAGATTAATGTATACCTTCTTCAAACAATGGGGGGACCAAAGCATAAACTTGGGTGCCATTGGCTATTTCCACCTTTTGACCTCATCGTATTTTCTAAGGAAATTCCTGAGACTCTTTGCTCTAGTGTATTTAAAGAAAAATAAAATCTAAATTTTCCATTCTAACTCTCTGAATACATGCTGTTTGAACTTCTTTCATTACTGAAGTTAGGAAGACAAAAGGCATAGGAAGACCAGAATCATCATTTACCCAGTTACTCAGGCTACAACCGTAGAGCCAAATCTGATGCTACTCTTGTCCTTACAGTGTCACATGCAACACATCAAAAAAGTTCAATATTTTTATATCACCAAATACAGGCATATTTTGGAGATATCACATGTTCTGTTTCAGACTACTGCAATAAAGCAAATCACACAAATTTTCTGGTTTCCCAGCACATGTAAATGTTATATTTACACTGTATTGTAGCAGGTTAAGTGCAATAGCATGATGTCTAAAGAAAAACAATGTACATGGGTCAATTAAAAACAATTTTTTGCTAAAGAATGGTAACAATCATCTGAGCCTTTAGTGAGTCAGAATATTTTTGCTGATAAAGAGTCTTACCAGGATATTTATGGCTGCTGACTAATCAGGGTGGTGGCTGCTAAAGGTTGAGGTAGCTGTGGTAATTTCTTAAAAGACAACAGTGCAGTTTGTCATACCAATCACTTCTTCCTTTGACAAACAGTTTTCTGTAGTACGCCATGCTGTTTGATAGCATTTTACCCAGAGTAGAACTTCTTTCAAAATTGGAGTCAATCCTGTCAACCTGTTGCTGCTTTATCAACTAAGTTATGAAATATTCTAAATTATTTGTTGTCGTTTTAACAATGTTCTCAGCATCTTCGTCAGGAATAGATTCCACTTCAAGAAACCACTTTTATTGCCCCTCCATTAGAGTAAATGCTTCATTTATTCAAATTTTGCCATAAATTTGTAGGAATCCAATCACATCTCCAGTCTCCAATTCTAATTCTTATTCCGTTGCTATTTACAGCACATTTCCCATTACTTCCTCCACCAAAGTACCGAACCCTTCAAAGTCATTCATGAGGGCTGAAATTTACTTCTTTTAAACGCCTGTTCAAGTTGATATTTTGACATGCTCCCATGAATCGTGAATATTCTTAATAGCATCTAGAAAGGTGAATTTGTTTCAGAAGGTTTTCAATTTACTCTGCCCAAACATGTCAGAAGAATCACCTATTTATGACAGCTATAGACTTATAAAATCTATTTCTTAAATGATAAGACTTAAAAGCTAAAATTACCCCTTGATCTATAGACTACAGACTGTATGTTGTATCAGCAGGCATGAAAACAACATTAATCTCCATGTACATCTACGTCAGAGCTCTTGGGTGACCAACTGTGTTGTCAATGAAGAGTAATATTTTTAAAAGTAATCTTGTTTTCTGAGCAGCAGTCCTCAACAGTGCACTTAAATATTTAATAAACCATGCTATACATAGATATGCTGTCACCCAGGCTTTAATATCCCATTAATAGAGTGCAGGCAGAGTATATTTAGTATAATTCTTAAAGGCTCTAGAATTTTTGGAATGATAAGGAATATTGACTTCAACTTAAAGTCATCATCAGCCATATTAGCCCTAACAGAATGGTCAGCCTGTCCTTCAGACCATTTGCAATCAGGTGTTTACTCTTTGATAATGAAAGTCCCAGATGGCATCTTTTTTTAATGTAAATGAAAATTTGTTGTGTAATGTAGCGGGCATCATCAATGATCTTAGCTACATGTTCTGGATAACTTGCTGCAGCTTCTACATCAGCACTTGTTACTTCACCTTGCACTTTTATGTTATGGAGATGACTTCTATTATCCACCCTCATGAACCAGCCTCTACTGGCTTCCGACTTATCTTCTGCAGCTTCCTTACCTCTCTAATGTCTGAAGTACAGATTTCTCGGAACTTCTGTTTTCTCCACAGTGCCTAGACTGTGCCTGCAGATGTAAAGATTCCTCATAATAGCTGATGAATTAATGATTTTTAAAGTATAGTTTAACAAACTCTTATTTTAGCAAAACTGTTTTGTAAGAACAGAATTATTTCCAATATTTACAGAACATGGTAGTCCATGAGATTTTCAAGAAGTAAGCTTATAAAAAAGGATTTAATACATTTCACACGTGTTTAAGAAACTTCTTACCAAAGAAACTTTGTTTGACCTGTCACTTTAGAATTCAAATGGCATTGAAATATCTTCGGCTTCCTTTCAACTTCAACGTGAATATTACATTTTCAGTATTAAAAATGTAATCTAATAATGGTATATCTGTATATCTGATAATGGTCTTCTCCAAATCTAATCCAAATGGTAGACTTCTTAAACTATCTCATGCAGGCCTATTTAGTTTCCTCTTATATGGTCAAAATCTGTTTTTTAGTTAGACTCATTGTGGAGATCACTTTAACAGCTTTTTTCCTGAAAATAACTAATGATGTTATACCTCTATAGCACACCCCATGAACTTAAAAAAAAAATTTAATTTAGAACTCTAAATGTGTGATTTTATGTGTGAAAAGATTCTTACTTAGGCAAACTATATTCTATTATCTTTGAAATAGACTGCATTATCAATTCAAATGTATAACTGATCAAATTAGAAAACAGTGATTAAAAATAGTTACATAGGCAGCTTCTAATTAATATTAGATTTAGCTTTCTACTTCAGTTATGTAGAAATAGTGGTTTAAATATAATGCTACATTATCAGAAGTCAAAATAGTTTTTAAAACATACCCACAGGCATATTTTTCAAGTTTACTGATTTTTCTGCAGATATGGCTGTTCAAATCTGGATCTTCAAATATTTTAATTATCAGAAACTTCAAGATTCTACACCTAGACCTCACATAAACAATTTATCACTTTAGAATTGTTGCCAAAGCCTAATAAAAATTCTAACCCTCTCTAGAGAAGGGACCTTGATTTTGTTTTTTTCTTCTCTAGTACAGTGGTTTTCAGAGTGTGGACCCTGAATCAGCATTACCTAGTAAAGTGTTAGAAAGCAAATTCTTGGGCACCAGCCCAACCCAGTTGAATCCAAAGTTCTGGGAGTGGAGCCCTACAATTTATGTTTGCTAAGACCCCCAGGTGTTTCTGATGCATTATAAAGTTTGAGGAACACTATACTAGCCCTAGGATAATACCTGGCCTTCACAGGTTCTTTTATTCATCAACTGAGCAGAAATAAACCAAAATGAGGAAAATAAAGTAAAGGAACCAGAAATTTCTAAAAGTTAGTTATCTGAGGCAGAACTACATAAACACGTAATATTTTAATTTTTACTGATTTCCAGTTTACTAATAAAAAGTAATGAGGTGATCCATTTGGGTAGAATTAAAAAGAAGAATCTCTAACTTCACAAAATGTTTGACAATCTTTTTACCTTTTATTTATGTCTGTCAATTATCAAATTAAAGATAATACTGAACAGAGTATCATAAGTTTAAAATAACTGTTTTATTGTCCCCTTGTAAAGACATAACCGTGTTTTCTTCAATACTCAAAAATGATAGCATTGACCCTCAATCAATAGATGTTTCATGTGTGATGAATTTGTTCTAATACATCTGAAGAGTCCCTGTAGCTACTAAGAGCACTCAATAGGGGGCCCATTAGGGATGCTTCATGGCACCCAACTGCTACATTCATTCAAACAAGTACTTAGTAAGTGCCCACAAGGTACTTAATTACCGCCAAACATTGAACAGGATACAAGGCAATGTAAGGCAATTCTGTTTTCCAGGATTTTACAATGTGGCTTAGAATTAAAACTAAAGAAAAGGACAAGGACCACACATTTTTCTCATACTATCATGTGCCAGGCACTGAATAGAGCAGGAGACATAAACTATATCAGTAAATCCATGTAACCACTCAGGGAAGTTGGCTTGATTCCCAGATTACAAATAAGGACACAATAGTCTGAGACATGCTGAGAACTTGTTCAAATTCATCAGATAAGAAACAAGGGAGGTAAAATTTAAAATCAAAACTGATTTAAGTCCATGTACCTTCCATTGTACCAATTCTTACATAAAAAATAAGCAGCAAGTCTTAGAGGCATACAATAAGTGCCTAAATGAATGATGCCCATTATTTGCTATGGGGTGATTAGAAAAGGAGCAGTAACTGTAGACGAGGAAGTGAAGCCTTCCCAGTAAAAGTTCAACACAGATCTTCACTGAAAGGCAAAGTTTTGTGGCTTGGATAAAGGAAAGAAGTAAATGTATTCCAGATGGGAAAAGCTGTTAAACAGAAATGTCTAGTTGGGAATAAGAAAGGCAGGTTCTGGTAGAGTGGTGAAATCAGCTCAGCACATTTACTTGCCAAATAAATGATGTAGAATGGCTTTGCTTGGCTCTGGCTATGCATGAAGGCACACATTTTAACAATTAAAGGAGAGTGATGAGCAGTGCCACTTAGCTTTACTTAAGTGGTATATTTACTGCCTGTGTCTGTGTACATTCAGCCAAGGTTTTCAGTGTCTGCTTCTTTTGGCTCTAATTTTGTATATGCATTATCTTTCTTCATGTAAGTGATCATTCTGCTCCTCTCCTCTGCAACCAACAGGATTAGTTCACTTTAGTCATATTATTTCTCAACGAAAACCTCACAGGTTCTCTTTCATATATTTCTCAAGTCCCTAGAGCTGAACAAGTTCTTAAGAATATTGAGTCTCCCAGATACTTATTTGTAGTTACTGTAATGTGCCTGAAAGACACAGTTCTACCCTGAGTAATTCAGTATTCATTCAACTTGAATAAATACAGGGTTAGAACAGTCATTTTCAAAATAGGATTATTAATGTTAAGGAAATATTTGTAGACAGTTATGGTAAGTAAAGTATGTCTGAAGAAAAGATGTACTCGATTGACTTATCCTTTAACTTCAGTGAATTTTTCTATTTCTGTTTATTTTGAATCAAAGTACCCAGGTAGGAGAATTTAAGAAGAAATTTCAATCGTGCCCCTGTGTTTCTCTCTTCTTACAGCCCTTTATGTGGTAAGAAATGTGGTCATTTGGTTTCTGTGAATTTCAAAGTGATCTCCTATGATAAAATAGTAGTTCCCCAAAGATCTTTTATTTACCCTGGGGAATGTCACTGCTCCAAAGAAGATAATAAAATCAGCAAGAAAATAATAAACATTCTCTATAGGACATCACAGGTTTAATTGACTACAGACACTCAAATTAATTTTTTAATCCACGTACACCACAAGGTCAACAACATAGGAAGCTGATGTTGTTTTCCTTTCATAACAGAAATATTTAAGATTTGAAATATAAACATGACGTATGATACTTTGTGTATCTCTTTATCTCTTAAAGAATGGGATTTAAAACTATAGATATTAATGACACTTCAGGGTAATTTTTAAACAAATTTTAACAAAAATTACTTAGAAAATATTGCTTAGTTTTCTTACAGGTTCTTTTTAAAATAGTTGATTTGATAATGTGATTACAGAATACACACCAATTCTTTTTAATAAAATTTATTTTTATCCAAATTTCCCATATACTCAAAAAAAAGTACCATACATATAAAACTAATACTATAAAATGGGAATTGCTTCTTCACCTCTCCCTACGTGCTCTTCCCACTCTGTGGAAGCAACCTTCAATTTTTGTTTTGTTTTAGCTACTTCTGGTATTTTTCAAATATTTTAGATAAAATGTTCACACTGTTTTTTCTTGATTTCCTACATATTGATATCTATTGATGGACTAAAGTGCAAGATGAGAATTTAAGTTACATGTGTCATCTTTCACATGAATTTGCCCTTCCCTTGCTTCTTTTTTTTGGGGAGGGGCAGAGTCTCGCTCCATCGCCAGGCTGGAGTGCAGTAGCATGATCTCGACTCCCTGCAAACTCTGCCTCCTGAATTTAAGCCAATTCTCCTGCCTCAGCCTCCCGAGTAGCTGGGACTACAGGTGCATACCACTATACACACATGACTAATTTTTGTATTTTTATTAGAGATGGAGTTTCACCATGTTGGCCAGGATGTTCTCAATCTCCTGACTTTGTGATTCACCTGCCTTGGCCTCCCAAAGTGCTGGGATTACAGACATGAGCCACCGCACCCAACCCCCTACTTCTAATACAGTTTTAACACATTTATAACTAAATTCATGTTTAGTGTTAACACTTATATGACTGTCTTTGTTTGGGTTGCTATAACAAAAATACCATAGACTGGGTAATTTATAAACACTATAAGTTTATTGCTCACGGTCATGGAGGCTGAGAAGTCCAAGATCAAGGCACCAACAGATTTGGTGTCTGGTGAGGGCTCCCCATCTACTTCAAAGGTAGCACCTTCTCACTGCGTCGTCACATGGTGCAAAGACAAAAGGTGATAGTCAGCTTCCTCACACCTCTTTTATAAGGGCACTAATCCCTTTCACAAGGGCTCTGCTCTCATGACCTAATCACCTCCCTGAAGGCCCACTTTTTCATATGGTCACCTTGGTGAGTAGGTTTCCACATACGAATTTTAGGGGAGCACATTCAAGCCATAGTATTCTACTCCTGGCCCTCCAGTATGTATGTCCTTCTCACATGTAAGATATATTTATTTCATACCAATAGCTCCAAAAGTCTTTCTTTTTCTTTTTTGAGATGGAATCTCACTCTTTTGCCCAGGCTGAAGTACAGTGGTGTGATCTTGGCTCACAGCAACCTCTGCCTCCAGGGTTCCAACATTTTCCTCCCTCAGCCTCCGAAGTAGCTGAGATTACAGGTGTGTGCCGTCACACCCAGCTAAATTTGTGTTTTTAGTAGAGATGAGGTTTTACCATGTTGGCTTGGCTGGTTTTGAACTCCTGACCTTGTCAAGTGATTTGCCCACCTTGACCTCCCAAAGTGCTGGGATTATAGGCATGAGCCACTGTACCTAGCCCCCAAAGTCTTAACTTGTTTCCACATTAACTCTAAAGTCTGAAGTACAGAATCTCATCTAAATATTATCTAAGTCAGATATAGATGTGACTTAAGATGGGAATTATCCTCAGGCAAATTTGCCTGTAGCTGTGAGCCTGTGAAATGAAACAACGTATGTGCTTCTAAAATACAATGATTGGACAGAAATAGAATACATGTTTCCATTCCAAAAGGGAGAAATAGGAAGGAAAAAAAGAGGTAACTTGTCCCACGTCCAAAATTCAACAAGGCAAACAACATTAAATCTCAAGGCTGGAGAATAATTCTTGACTAGATATCCTACCTTTCAAGCATACTGGGTCAAGGATAGGGCCCCTAAGATTCCAGGCAGCACTGCCCGCATGGGTTTGCAGAATGCAAACAGTATTGCAGCTCTCACAGGCTAGAGTTGCATGCTGGAGGCTCTACTATTCTGGAATCTCAGGGGTGACCTCACCCCCTCACCAGACATTGCCCTCATGGGATCTCTCTGTGGTGGCCCCACTCCTGTGGCAGTTCACTGCCTGGGCCCTCAGCCTCTCTGGAGATTCCTTTGAAACCTAGATAGAGTCAGCCATGCCCCCACAGCACATAAATTCTGTATATCTGCACCTGTGGAGATGGCACTCTAGTTCCCATCATGGTTTACTACCTGTACTTTGCAGAGGGGCACCCCAAGCTGTACTTGGGCCCACATGAGCCACAACAAGAGAGGGCAAGGAGTGTTGTTCCAGAATGAGGAGAGCAGAGACTTAAAAAATTTTTCTATTCCCAAGGTCCTGGAATTCTAAGCTTGTGATGGGAGTGGCAGCCCCAGTGATCTCTGAAATGCCTTTGTAGAGTTCATCTGTCCATTGGCTTGATGAATAAGAACCCCTGGCTTCCACCAATCCATATTAATCTTATCAAATACAAACAGTGGCTTGGCCACATCCTTGGTGTTCTCTATTTTTCATTTACAACATTGCCATGCTGAGAATTTTCCAAATCTTTTTCTGCTTCCATTTTGATTATAATTTTTTCTTTATTTTTCTCTTCTTGCATTTTACTGTAAGCTATTAAGAGAAGCCATGCTCAGCCTCAATACTTCCACTAAATATTCTTTTCAGCACTTGTTAGTTTCACCTTCCACAAAACTCTGGGACACAATTCAGTCAAGTTACTTGTCACACTTAATAACAAGAGTCACCTTTCCTCAAGTTTCCAATGACATGTGTCTCATTTCTATGAGACCTCATCAGTATGACCTTTATCATATATATTTCTATTAATATTCTGATCACAACCATTAAAGTAATCTCTAAAAAGATTGAGGCCTTCTCTACAGTTCTCTTCTTCAGAGCCCTCAACAGAATCCTCCTTTATGGTAAATTCATAGCTTTTTCTAGCATATACCTTCAGATTTTCTCAGTTTCTGCCCAAATCTGTTTCCACGTTTTAAGTTATTTGTTATAGCAGCACCCCATTTGGGGTATCAATTTCTGTCTTAGTCAGTTTGGGCTGTTATAACAAGATACTTAAGAATGGGTAATTTCTAAACAATGTAAATTTATTGCTCAGTTATGGAGACTGAGAAGTTCAATATCAAGATGCCATCAGATTCCGTATCTGATGAGGACTCGCTTTCTGTATCAAATTGGTGCCTCCTTGCTGCACCCTCACATGGTAGAAGGGCAAAAGTTGATAACCAGATCCCTCACATCTTGTTTATAAGTGGACTAATCCTATTCATCATCGGTTCTGCTCACATGACCTAATCACTTTCCAAAGGGCCCATCTTCTAATACCAGCACCTTGATGACTAGGTTTCAACACAGGAATTTTGCAGGTATACAAGCATTCAGATAATAGCAATAGCCATCGAAACATTTTTTTGTGATTCCAGGGAGGATCTGACTGATAATTCAATATGTGAACTTTCACTCGATCACATTAATTTCTTGTTTGGCACCATACCGAAGTATCCACATATCATTGATTGCAAATTGCTTTACCACCTGTACCTTGCAGAGGGAATATGGAACTAAGGAATATATGCATAGTTTTGTTTCATACTCAACAACAACAATACCACACACACACACACACACACACACACACACACACACACAATATCTCATCTTTAAAAAACTTCAAAGTAAGATTTTTGTTTGTTTCTGCCCCAAATGTGTGTATAAAAAGCCTGCAATCGATCAAAGTTCTTACTTCCTCATGTAGTGGTAACTTTTTCCCTTTGAACTCTGAGAATGACACCAGTTTTGGTGGTTTTAATTTGCTGCCCTCTTTGGATGAGCATATTTACAACTACTAAAGTTCAAACTTGTCACATTGACTTTGCATCTATTTTTTATATTATATTTTAAACTGGCAGAGTTTAGAATGCCCAGTGGTTTCAGTCTGTATATTTATGTCATAATTTGTTTCCTAAATTAAAATAAAATGTTTCAAGATAGGGAACTATCTAATACTTTTGTTTTTATTAAAGTAAAAAAATAACAAAAAACTGTATTGTCTTTATATAGACTTCTTGTTTATAACCTTGATATTTCTGGAATTTAATATAGATTTCTATATTTTATTAAACTACATCTCAAAAGCCACTATTGATCTCTATAAATTGACATAGCCATTGACTTAATAAAGAGGACTTAATTCAGCTCTGAAGGAATATCTCTTTTCAACTTCATTCAGAAATTTGGTAGACTGGATAACCCTTGACATTTTGGTGAACCACCTGACAATTTCAATCATAGTTTGAATTTCAAACAGCAAATATTTGAGGTGTTTCAGATTCCAAATCACATTCAACTCGCAGACCTAAAAATGTCATTTTCTTTGCTCTCAGTAAGATTTTTTCCATTTGAAATGTTTTTAACTTTCTTAAAGTCATATTCAAAGCTAAAGGTAAGGATTTTTGAACAGTGTAAACTTTTATTAGGACAGAGAGAAAATACACAATTTAGCAATATGACCCAATTTCCTAGCTTTAGACCTAGCTCATCCTTTCATTAATTATTTTTTGTGTTATTGTTTTAATCATAATTCTTATTGGATATTTTGGGTCTTTGACATAATTTTTTTCATTAGATTTGCAGAGAACTTTATGAAGTAAAGTTAAGTAAAAGAAAGTTAAGGTATAATTTTCAATATAAAATAAATATGATTTAGAAATTTTTCAAAATTATTTGTGATTTTTATGGCTTAAAGTAGATAATTTACAAAATAATTTGAAGAATATTTGGAAATTAATATTAATTTACCTCAGAAATTTTATTAGCTCTGAGAATGATCTGGCATAATTACAGGTATCAAAAATTTCATATAAAGTTGATTATGACTTTTTAATAACATACATACAAAATAAAATTGAATGAAATTAGAAGGATAAAGAAACACGTTTTATTTTTTAATGGAGATTTTTATTCATTTTTAGAAGAAAAATAGCAAAACTCTAGACAGTCTTCGCGATAATTTACTAGTAGTCCATATGACGAAAAACCATACTTGGAGAGAATGTAGCCATGCTAAAGGATCAGTTGGTAAGAAATGCTGTTTGCTTGCTTCTTCTACTCTGTATTTCAGAATCTTAACTACCACAGCAAGCTGTCTTCCTCTTAGCTCACATAACTAACTTATAAATGTTGAGAGAGATTCTTTATGACCCTTATAAATAGAAAAGTTAATTTTTTGAACATAATTGAACCTATGAAATGATTTTTAAATTATATGTAATTCTTAATTTTTAGCACAAATATAATTTTAACAAATTTGCTCTAAATATATTTAATGCAAATTATGAATTGTGCACAGAGCTGTTATGACATATCTTCAATTCTTTATCATTAAATGTTATTTTATAAAAATCTTACTTTTGGAATAATACCAAAAATAGCAATAAACGTATTATTTATTTTTCTTTTTATTGCATACAGATTTGTCTAATTCTCTCATATGTCTCCCAAACTGCTTTTATCGAAGCCCAATCTGCCCTGCCATATCAATTCTTTTTGTCAAGTAATATGTAACGATTTGCGTAGCAGTATCAATCTCTGCTTTTCATGTACTCAAAATTCATTTTAAGCATATTTTATTTATCAAAAACATTTCAAGAAAAGCTTATCTCTGCACTAGTTCTGGAAAATGCCCACCATAAATTGCTTGCTCATTATACCCATAGTGTCTTCTATTCATTTCTATATGACCGTTCATTGTTCTTTGTATACTTTTTAATACCCCCTTACAGCAACAATAATCTGTCCTTTATATTCTACCTTTGAAGACTTGATGGTGACTAAATAATGTTCCATTTTATTTTCATTGGGACTAAGGTCTTATAATCTCCTTATAGACATAACCATGATTATAGAAGACAGGAACCAGAATTTACCTAGAGAGAAACTGAATCCATAACCTTACTAACACTTTGCTTTTTTAACAACATGAGGCAACCAGCAACAGAAATCATTCCATTTAAAATAATTTCACACCTTACCTAAAGAACCTGAAAAATGAAGCATTACTGTAGGCCAACATTCTGTTTTTCGGAAAATAGATGGCCTTCTCTAACAAATACATTCTCTTAAAGTCTTACATTAGAAACTTGAATGATAAACACTTCAGTGAATAATTTACAACTTACAGTGTAAGATAAAAGATTTTATTCCTAAAAGCAAGGGATGAGTAGGTCATACATTATCTCTTAAAATTTTATGTTAGAAACTTGAATGATAAACACTTCAGTGAATAGTTTACAACTTATAATGTAAGATAAAAGATTTGATTCCTAAAAGCAAGGGATAAGTAAGTCTTAAGAATGGAGATTTCAGTCTGGGCACTGTGGCTCATGCCTGTAATCCCAGCACTTTGGAAGGCTGAGGTGGGTGGATCACCTGAGGTCAGGAGTTCGAGACCAGCCTGACCAACATGGCAAAACCCCATCATTAGTAACAATACAAAAATTAGCCAGGCATGGTGGTGGGCTAATTGAATCACAGTTCACAGGAGAATTGCCTGCCTTAGCCAGCCATGGGAGGCATACTTGGAAGGCTGAGGCAGGAGAATTGCTTGAACCCAGGAGGTGGAGGTTACAGTGAGCCGAGATCACACCCTTGCATTCCAGCCTGGGCACTGAGAGCAAAAGAGATTTCTGTTGATTTTAAAACTATCCTGAGCTAACCACACTGTAAGTCATACTGCAAATCAGGGTAAAATGCATCCATAAGAACATGCCTTAGTTCATGAGGGAATAATGATTTGTTCTGTAGTGGGGTGCATATATTTTTTAAGTGTGTTATACCAGTGTGTCTACAAAAGAAACAAAAAGAAGCAAAACAAAAACAGATCACTTATTTCAACAATTGTGGTGTTCAAAACCACAGAAAATTTTCTTCAAGTATGTCCTTGTCCTTGATTACCTCAAGAATAAGTACTACCAGAGTACTCCTAAAGACTGTCTTCTAATAATTCTTTCATCAAGTCCATCTTGGAAGGAAGGCTTTTAAAGCCAACCTGCTTTATGACTGTTTTCAAATTTTTCTGTAGAGGAAAACAAGTGGCTCTCAGAATAACAGCTGTCAGCACATCTCCTTGGGTCTGAGAGAGACGAAGGGATCATTATCAAATAGATACTTTGATATGGTTTGGCTGTGTCCCCACCCAGATCTCATCTTGAATTGTAGTTAACCATAATCCCATGTGTCCTGGGAGAGACCTGGGTGGAGGTAATTGAATCATGGGGTCAATTACCCCCATGCTGCTGTTCTCATGATAGTGAGTTCTCATGAGATCTGATGGTTTTATAGAGGCTTTCTCCACTTTTGCTCTGTACTTCTTCCTGCCACCATGTGATGATGGATGTGTTTGCTTCCCCTTCTGCCATGATTGTAAGTTTCCTGAGGCCTCCTCAGCCATGCTGAACTGTGATTCAATTAAACCTCTTTCCTTTATAAATTACCCAGTTTCAGGCATGCCCTTATAGTAGTATGAGTATAGACTAATATATCCTTCTTTGCTCTCTTGCTTTTGTATTCTGACATGAGTAAACTGTGAAATTGTGCCAAATTGGAATGCATGCTAACTGTGAAACAGTAATAATTATTTCAGTAATCTACGAAACATATAGGAGATTCAAAGTGGGTATATGCCTCTTTAAAGTACATGAAGAAAGTCTTGGCAATACATCTCCAGGATACTCCCTGAATTATGGGCTACAATTGTACCTCACAATATTTATGGCCTCAACTCTAGTAACAGAAACACATCTTAGTCCCATTCTATAGTTCCTAATAAAGATTGATTCTCAAAGTAAAATCTGACTAAAAGGCAGAAATATATAATGTAATCTTCAAGGTTTTTTTTTCCTCTTTATCTGGAGTTAGTTGAAGCAAGCTTTGATACATCATTTATTTAACAGTTTAGCAGAACTCATTCCTACTGTTGAAACTGGAATGGAATATAAAAAATGAAAAACAGTGAAATCTAATGATGTATTTCAGGATATAATTGGTTGTTTATACTCAAAACTGATCTTATTACTTGAGATGAAAAAAGAAAAACAAAAAGAAACACAAAACATCATAGTGGGGAAAAAAAGTTTGTTTACAAACCCTGAAAACTTAATTTTTATAAATAACATCATCCCGAATGGAAAATATGTGTGATCAAACTAATTTGTGCAGAGCTATGATTTGTGTAGCAATGATTGAGGTATAAATACAACACTTTAGTGTGTTTCAAGAGTTTATTTCAGATGAGCTTTTTTTTTTTTTTACAATAGGCTTGAAAAGATAGCATTTTTTCTAAAACAGGCTTGTTTCTTTCTATGGAAAGGTGGATGTCTTTAGTTATTTCTACTGGACTATTATGTGTAGACTGGCAGATATTGGTATACTTTTCATAATCCTAGTAAATATCCAGTAGAGCCAGTCTGAAAGCTCATTTAGAACAGGGACAAACTCTGTCTTGCTCACTGAAACGACTCCAGTACCTAGCAATATGTCTGGTACATTTCAGGTGGTCAAAAAGGTTGAATGACTTTGTTTATTATTTAAATATTATAGACTCAAATCCAAGTAATCACATTCATTCAGTCCCTGACCAGGACTCTTTATAAACCAGTGGATCTCAACGTCATTCACTGAACCTACAATATTGAATCAACTGAGAACTTGTTAGAAATAAAAATGTTCAGACCCCCTGACAGACCTTCTAAATCAGAAGCTATTGTGGTAGGCCCAGCAATCTGTGTTTAAAAAGCCTTCCAGATGATTATAATGTATGCTAAAGTTGAGCACCATTGATGTAAACAATCCTCAAATACACTGTGCACTGCTTTTTAGAATTATGAGGGTGGCTGAAGAGTATATTACGAGAATACAATTCCTATGAACAGATTGTAAATAATTTTAATTTCTCAAGAATTTTGTTCTAATTTTTTTATGTATAGGACAGTTGGAACATATGTTCTACTTCTTAAGAGTTTTTTTCTTCCTTTTAACTAAAAGACTATTCCCCTCACATAGCAAATTGTGTAATTTGTATAGGAAGGCTGACTCAGTTTGAGTTAGTAGTACAAATCCTGAGACAAGGACGTGAATGCAGATGGCATATTAAGGAGGTATTCCCAGGAAGCACAAGTGAGGAAGTGGCGAACATGAGAGAGGGTAAGGAGAAAAGCCAGTCAATAATGTGTCAGCAAGAAGGGGTTATGATTGTGGGCAAATGGGTCTCAATCCTGTGGAGAACTACTGAGAAAGTGTGTGTGGAATAAATCTCAGAATGGAGTGGAGAGACTCAAGCATGGATGTATTTACTTCCAGCCCCACTGGTTGAGAGTTATTTCCAGTGATTCTAACACACACAGGATTCCAGGTTACATTTGTGTGTGGCCAAACAAGCTGGAAAAAGTTATCAGGCCGAGAAGATAAGACAGAGCCCTTGAGGTGGGACATGTCAATGCACTGGAAGTTGAAAAGATGACTTTCAGTGTTCTTGCTTTATGTGATCATACCATGGATTCCTTTGTCAAATTCTATAATTCTGCTCTGCAAGTGACTTTTTGTTTCAGCAGTTGGCAGTTGGTGCCTCAGTTTCAACAGACATTTTGTTACTAAACACAGTTCAAACACCATAAGGTAATTTTTCAATGGTAAGAAAAGGTAGTTTATACTTCACCCTAGTGAAATAACACAGGCAGGGGAGTCAGTTGCTTGGAGTTCTGGAAAGTCTCCATGCTGTAGAGTCCAACACCATTTGAAAACATTTTTTACAGTAGGCCACAAAGCTGCTTTATATAGAACAAACTATGAAAGAAATTTAGAAACCCCAGAAAGCTCGAAGGTCCTGTTCTGATTCAGGAAAAATTTCAAAGTCTATACCTCCTGAGCTTACGTTGAAAATGACAAACACAAGTAGCTTAGGAAGATGGACATGGAAATTCACATTTTCTCTACTTTTTTTTTTTTCATTTCTCTACTTTTTCTTTTGGAATCTTTGTGCAGCAAAAACAATAAGACGTTTTGAAATTTTTTCCTGTGAAGTCTTTTAATTTTCATAGAATCATCCACATTTTATGCCACTCTTAAAATTCTAGAAAGCAAAATCCCCATATAATATTGAAAAAGCACAAGGATAACAGAAATACTGAACTAGGAATGTTTTGTAATGAGTAACAATTAGCTTCCATAGTAGCTTCATCAATGATGAGTTACTTATAACAGGATACTATCAAGCTATACAAGGATTTTCATTAGTGTAAGAACAGTAGTAAACTAACTGTCTAAATTTAGAAACTAGATGCTTAATTGTCATATTGCTTTATTAGTACAGTATCTAAGAATCATTGTCCAATGTCTCCCTTAGAAGCTTTTTGGTTTTCCTCCTCTGGTGACAATGGGAAGTTTTGTTGTGATGAAAGAACAAGAACAGATAACTGCTTCTCTAGTTAAGAGTCAGGTGCAAACATTTCTCTGGTTAAGCATCAGGAATATACATTTATATGTATCTGTATGCATGTGCGTATATGTAATGTTTGATCAGTTAACCAGTGTAGCAAATTGCCCACATTCTGAAAAGAATATGAAAACTAAGTCTTACTAAAGGAAAAACATATTTTCTTGTACCACTTTAAGGCAAATAGTCATGGAATCAACTTTATTTTTCAAAGTCTTCTGTGGTTTAGTCTCTTTCTCTATCACTTATACAGTGGATACACATAAGTTAACATAGTGGAGTTTAAATAAAAGTCCAGTGTATCCCACAAAATGATCTGCAACATTCAGTTTAACTGTAATTATTCTAATATTGAAAATTGCATAACAGGTTCTGCAACTTACAAACGGAGGGCTATGAGAAAAATTTATAGAACATTTATTTACTAATTATTGGCTCTGGCATCCACTCCTGTTTAACTTTATGATTGGGGTGAGTTACTTTAACTTTTTATTCCTCAGTTTCTTTATATTTAAAATGAACATAGTTTTAGTGCTTCCATGATAAGGATGCTGTGATAATTAAATGAATTATGATCTATATATTTATGTGTGTGTATGTATATATTTATATGTGTGTGTATGTATGTATGACACGTAGTGTCATACATAGTAAGCACTGAACAAATATTAGCTTACATTATTATTGACATACTGTAAATAGCATTCAATAAGCATTTACTGGATAGAATAAACGCTGTCAAGCATGACCAGTTATGAGTACTGTCAAAAGTACTACAGTGCCTTAAATTATTTTTGAACACATGTAATGTTCCAGATGCTTTAGATCTGGAACATTGGCTTTGTTTATTAATTAAATAATATAGACTTAAATTTAGCCATTTAGTCCTCACTGTGCATCCATGAAGAAAGTGTCATTCAGCTCATCAGGAACCTGAGAGTCAATGTATGTAGCATACCAGATTACAATTAAGGAGGCCTAATATTTGAACTCAAGCCCATTTGTTCAAATTTTATTTTCTTTTTCTAGTACCAGATAGTCTCCAAGTGTTGAGGTATTTGGCTTTGTAGATTTTGGATTTAATTTTTCTATAATTAATTACTATGTAAAAAATTAAGATCTCACTTTGGAAAATGTAAATTGATTCATTTTCTGATTTAATTGTTTTAATTAAATTTTTTCTGATGACTTCTTTTCTATATCAGCTTATCAAGTAGTTTAGTCCTATATGAGGTAGGGATATCCACAGATGTATAAGCACGAGTTAGGGCTATTTGGTTCTCTTCTTTACACAAGCAACATTTAGGGAAAAAAATCTGACCTGTTTCTGGCAATCCATTTTATTGAACCTCTACTATATGGCATTTACTGTAAAGAGATAGGCCAGTGATCAAAATGAAGTCCTTACTCCCATGAAGCTTATTCTATGGCACAGAA
>PVKP010034233.1:0-24394 GCA_004027715.1 Plecturocebus donacophilus | reverse complement strand
GTAAATTTCACATCAAAGACACAGTCCAAACTTTCAGCAAGTGCCGAGAAAGGAATTTATTTTCTGTAAGAACCACACCAAAACAAAAAACAAAAAACACGTCTTATTCACTAAGTTATATCTTGTATCATCGTAAACAGAGATCTAGGGTTTTAATTCTGTTATGGCATGGTGCATGTTCCTAAATACAGAGAAAACTTCCTAAAAGAGAATCAAAGAGGGAGCTGTAGTTCCCTTGCTCCAGGCCTATACCTGAGAGCACATAGTCTCTGAGCATTCAAAAACCCTCTGTAGAATGTGGAAATAGGCAGAGGGCAGGATATTTTTAAGCTTGCGGATAACCAGGAATGGATAGTAGCTGTTGCTAATGGCCCATGGGCAGAAATGATAAAAAGTTAGAAATGCTAGAACCAGGCTGGGCCTGGGGGCTCACACCTGTAATTCCAGCACTTTGGGAGGCTGAGGCGGGCAGATCACAAGGTCAGGAGGTCGAGACCAGCCTGGCCAACATGGTGAAACTCTGTCTCTACTAAAAATACAAAAATTAGCTGGGCTTGGTGCCATGAGCCTGTAATCCCAGCTACCCCTGAGGCTGAGGCAGGAGAATTGCTTGAAACTGGAAGATGGAGGTTGCAGTGAGCCGAGATTGCATCACTGCACTCCAGCCTGGGCAACAAGAGGGAAACTCCATCTCAAAAAAGAAAAACGATAAAAAAAAAAAAAAGAAATTCTAGAACCTTATATTGTCTGCAGTTAGACACTGCATACATATATAGTAGGGGATTTTGAAGAAGGCTCTAGAACACACAGTCTCTACAGAGGAGTGCAGTACAAAGGACTCTAAGTTTGAACTCAGATGTCCTGGATCCGAAGCTCAGTACCCACTCTGGATAATTTCCTGTCATGATCAGTTAATGGAAGCTCTGAGAACATCAAGTCATGATCAGTAAAATGGAAACAATAGTATCTGTCTAAAAAAGCCATTCTGAGAATAGATTCACATGGATTGACTTCATCCATTCACTAATTGTTTATGTATTAACATTACTAACTGCCTCTGTATGTGAGGCACTGTGCTGAGTTCTAGGAAAATAGAAATAAGTCATCTGACTTCATTGCAAATTGGACTTTAAAATTCGGAAAGAGTTATGCTCTTTTAAAAAAATAGTTTCTATTTGTGATTGTAGGAGATGATATATTAAATGGACAATTATTCTGTTTAATGTGATGTTGGTAGGTCTGGAGTCCAACCCAACTGGCTTCCTCTTGATTGCAAGGGATGTTCCTGAGTCACTTCCCTGGGATCCTCTGAGTGACATGGAATTGCTCTGAAACCACTGCACCCCAATGCAAGCCACCTTTCTGTATCACTCTGTCAAATAGCCCACATTCTGTACTCCTAAGCAGGATTGCCCTTCACAGAAGTTAAAGAAACAGAGGGCAAATCCTAGTGGCTTTGGAATAATGCACATTTTTTTTCAGGAGGTTGATGAGAGTATCAGTGAGCATCTAGCCCAGAAAAATCTATTTTATAGCCTGCCTTGATTTTTAATCTTAGTGCAGTCCCTGGCACATAGACTCTCCATACATTATTTGCTGAATAAATGAATAGACTCCACCATGACAACCTTTCCATCTGGCATGAAGTGGCTTGCCATGGTGGCCATGAGCATTGCCTCCAGACCCCTGACAATGGAGAGTAGAGTCAGCTGCTGGGCTTTGAAATCCACTGTGGTGTTTGCACCAATGCTGTGTCTCTTGTGGGTAGCTCCTGGCAAGGATGAACCTGATGTAGACACTAAGTAGACTAAGGGATCCCTCTGGGTGGTAGCTTTGTCTCAAGGACTCAACGATGGCTTTGCTGAATCCTCTGGCAGGCAGTCTGTGACGCTTCCCCTGCCCCCAACCTCCTGTTCCTCTCTCTTTCACTTGAGTCAGATTCTTGTCATGTCCTGGTGACCTTCTAACCTTCCCAGCCCCCAGCATGTTCTCTCTTATACAGGCATTTCTCCAATACAATCCTTACATGTTTAACCCTGTCTGGTTACCTGCCTCTAGGAGGACCCAGGCTATCACACTTGCCAATCACCTTTTAGGATTAAATTGTCTGGCAGTTGCTTGTGGATTTTAAGAACCAGCTCAGGGATATTAGCATCTGTGAGGGTGGCTTGGAGTGGGAGGACCTTGGGAATGAGTCAACAAGGGAGGGGGCTTCACCCAAGACAGATGGAGGGGAATCAGAGTTGAACCTGGGAGAGTAGAAGCACCATATCTCTAAAGAGAAAGAAGCACAAGAATTGGTGAATGGCCCAGTCAGGCTAGTAGCAAGGAGGGTAGCAGACTAGAAACAGATGGGATAAATGAATTGGGAGGGCAGTTCAACACGAAGCAGATTGACATGTGCACTGGGAGGCTTACTTTTTAAGGTTTGTGATCGGGGGCTTTAAGACCTATTTGGTACATAGATTTGGGTACATGATGTGGTTGAGATAAGGGAAACTGAAGATGCTCGTGGGAGTTTTGAATGAAGAACCAGACTAGGAGTCAGCAGCACCTGATTCCATGCCAACCTTGACCTTACCCCTTGACCAGATGCATTGATTGAAAGGTGGCAAGGACCCAATAAGCTTTTGGACATGATGATTACCTGGAGATTCTGGCAGATGAGAGGCAACATGCCAAAACAAAAACTCATGACTGACCACACTTGCTGATATAGTTTGGATGTCTGTCCCTTCCAAATCTCATGTTGAAATTTTATCTCCAGTGTTGGAGGTGGACCCTTAGCTGGAGGTGTTTGAGTCATGGGGTAGATCACTCATGAATGGCTTCTCACAGTAATGAGGGAGTTCTTACTCTGTTACTTCACTGAATATTAAAAATGAGCCTGGCACCCTCCCCTTCTCTATTGCTCTCTCTCTTGCCGCCTGACACACTTGCTCTTCTTGCCTTCTGCTTTGAGTAAAAGCTTCTAGAGGCTCTTATTGGAGACCAAGCAAGTTCTGGCACCACGCTTCTCATACAGCCTACAGAACTGTGAGGCAAATAAACCTCTTTTAAAAATAAATTAACCAGTATCAGGTATTTATTTATTTATTTATTTTTGAGACAGAGTCTCACTCTCTCACCCAGGCTGGGGTGCAGTGGCATGATCTCAGCTCACTGCAACCTCCGCCTCCTGGGTTCAAGTGATTTTCCTGTCTCTGCCTCCCTAATAGCTGGGATTACAGGTGCCTGCCACTACACCTAGCTAATTTTTATATTTTTAGCAGAGACGGGATTTCACCATGTTGACCAGGCTAGTCTCAAACTGCTGACCTTAAGTGATCCACCGTCTTGTCCAGCCAAAGTGCTGGGACTATAGGCATGAGCCATTGTGGACGGCCAAGGTATTTCTTTATAACAACACAAAACAGGTCAGCACATCTGCATTCACATGCCAGCCTTGCCAGTTACTAGCTGGGATGGTTGGGGCATATTTCTTAATCCTGCTTTACTATAGTTTCCCCATTAACAAAATGAGGATAGGAATACCAGCCTCAGAGGTTGTGATGAAGTTATAGAGAATGTAAACATAGTGCCTGACACAATGCCTGGTACCTGATGGGTGCTCAAATTATGGCCTCTGCTATTAAAGCCAGAAACCAGGTGGTGTGCGGGAGCAGAGACATGTCAAACCAGGGAGCAAATGTGTAGACCCAGAATTTTGATCATGGAAAGAATGTTTTATTTTGAGTCTCGAGAAGGTTTTTTTTTTTTTTTTTTTTTTTTACATCTTTTATGTTCATGTGGAATCCATTCCTAGAATAAGACCAATTCTATCATTCAGGAGTATTTTATTTAAAAGCTTTGAATTTCACCTTTCTAAGTCAACACAAATGACGTTCATCAAAAAACAGAATTTACTGTGTCTGACAACTGGGAGGTTCATGGGCATCTGTCCTGGTGGGTGGCTGGACTGAAATGATGAACTCATGTGCTCCAGTGATGCTGTGAGGCCTGCCTCTCTTCTTTAATGTTGCTTCACTCTGTGTAGTCTCTCTTCATGAGGATGCAAGATAATTCAGGGCATCTCATCCCAGATGATGATCTCAGAGAACACAGAGCATCTCTTTTAGATAATTTCAGCAAAAGACCTGAGGAACCCTAGATTGGCCTGACTGGTTCCGATGTCTGTCGCTAAGTCTGTCACTGAGGCCAGAAAGCTGAAGCATCTGGGATTGGCAGGCCTGACCAGCTGCTCATCTCTAGAGCTAGGGATAAGAATGGGTCAGAAAGGTGTCTAGAAATTGTTGTGTAGCTGAAGTCATGTGCCCAATACATCTGCCCATAAGAGGGATTCTTTTCCTTCGACCTTTCTTCATTACTGAGAAGTCCCTAGAGGGCCACATCCCTTTCTAGAGCTAGAATTGTTCTTACAATAATCAGTTGGCCCTATTTGGTCTCACAGATTGGGGGACCACCTAGAGATACCTGGGGAAAATTCAGACAGAAGGAGAATTCAGAGCCTAAACTTAGATTGGAAAATTGGTGTGGAAGCTTTAGTCATGGATTTATCTCAGATAAAGAAGTTGGAAAGAAAATCTCTCTTCTAGTTGGAGGAATAGAAATGTCTTCTCAGACATTCTGGGACTTAAGTTGATAAAGCAACCGTACACTCATGCTAATTCATAGCTCCTGACTCTGAAACACCCCAAAGATACTGATGGTGGTTATTTTTTTCTCCCATGACCTCACCCCTTCTTGCTCCCCTTTCAGTGATGTGTATAACATATAATATGTGTTCTTGGGATTCAACTACTCCTGGTGGTAAAGAGATTCCTTCCAGCAAGAAGGAAATCAGGACACATCTGTGCTGTGTCATGCCACTACACATTGGCATGAAAGAAATGTTCTGGATGCAGCAGGTGCTGCTGGCTTTAGCACTCTACTACTTCTGGCATAATTTCTTTCTTGAAAAAACAGATTATGCAACACTTCATTTATTTATTTACAGTTGTTAACATGAAATTTTAAAAGCAAGATAAAATATAAATATAAGGAAGAAAATACATGCCAATTATAATTTTACTCCCCCCAAAATAATCTTATAAATGTTACATTTTGGTGCCTATCATTCCAAATTTTATCTGTGTACTTCTATTTAATTTGAGGGATGGACTCCCCAAATTAGCTCACTAATTTAAAAATAGCAAACTGTAAAGCAGATTCTTTCACAGGAAATAAATATAAAGTAGCCAAGAATGTGTCTTTGAAGCACAAGCAATGCCAACCCTTAGCTCAAAGGACACCTTTGCAACATGTGTCTTGTAGCCAACTCAACAGAATTTTTTCCTAGAGTTTTTTTGTATTATCTTTTCCTGATTCAATAATGACTCCAGCAAGTCATTGTCTCATTTCATCTATTTCTCATTCCAAAATTCATAGCTGAGCCTATCACTTCAGGTAATTCTATGGCCTTCTTTATAATATTCAATTGCATCTAACATTTAATTCCAAAGTTGTTGATTTTGAGAAAGGTTTTTTTGTTGTAGTACCACAGCTCAGTGAAAGTTTGGTTGACATTGTTTGAGGATACAAAAATGATTTAAAAAGATAAAAGTGAATATTAAACTAACAGTATAATCACCCCTGAAATTCTGCACACAAGGCCCAGTGTACACAGCCATGCAGATCCCAAGACAGTGAGTATTTCTGATTAGCAGCCAAGGAGGCCTCAGCACCAGCATAAATATAGATGAACGTGATTTAGACCTCTAGATTTAAGGTTCTGACTCCTGTCAGTTTTTTTAGAAGTGCAAATGGATATATATTATCTTGATTTAATGACGAGATTCTAAATGTTTTTATATTCTACTACTTACATCTCTCCACACTGTGACCTCCCTACCCCTCTGTTGTACACAGTTGTGTGGATAGTCCTTTCCTCCCAGAAATAGTGTCACACAGTGTAACTTGCTTTTTTGGCTTATCAATATATCACAGTTTACAATGTTTGAAGCACATAAAATAAACTACGACTCAGCCAGACAGAGAGTGCTTTTCATCACACTGTGTAAACTGTTCTCACCAACCGGAGACAGACACCTGAAGTGTGTCCCTCACCTACATACTCCAGTCGTCTTCATCATGCCCCGGACTTGGGAAGCTGACATTCATTGATCACATCCATAGATTCCTGTAACCTCTGGCTTCCGGTTAGGTTCTGCCAACAGCCTATGTCTCTGATAGGTTATGTCTATACATCTCTATAGTTATAATTGTTACTAATTTATTCCTCTAGTTGGTGAACTCCAAAATTCTTAGCAAAACTCAGGTCTCAAAATCCTTTATTTAGGATGAAGTTATCCAAACACTTATCACTGCTCCAGGTTCTGGGACTAGTGAGGCAGGCACAGGGTTTGCTCTCCCTGAGCAGTAAGTCTTGTTAGGGAAACAGGACATAAAGCCAAAAGCATGAGTGGTGGCTGTGGAGTCTGAAGGACAAGAAGGAATCTGTCTTAACATAGAAAGTGAGGGGTGGCTGCTCCACAAAAGAGACATTTCAGTGAAATGGGAAGCATCGCTCTGAAAGAAAGAGTCTTCCAGGCTGCTGGAATGGAGTGTCCAACAATTGGGAGGGAAGAGGGAAGATGGCAATTAGTTTTTGGGGGCTTCCAGTTCTATAGGACCCAAAGCAGAATGATGAGGAAACTGAGAGAACATTTAGAAACATTTCAGATTGATAGATGGGGACATTCAATGAAGATGATGACCAGTGACATCATGGGCCTGCTCAGTGTTTAACCCTGGGAGTGTTTAAGCAGGCTGGGGGGCTGCAAAGGGAATTCAGCTTTGGTAGGGTGCCAGAGAGATGATTCAGATAGTCTCCAATCCTATGAAACACCCCGTTCCTAAAATCCAAAGCCAATCACGAGAGCCTCTTTCCTTAGTTTTATGACTTTGTAATTTTCCTTTGGCCAAATACCAAAGAATGTTATCTAATCCCTGTAGAGCTGTGCATGGAGTTCAGCCCGGCTCACTGCAGATCTCATTCAACTGCCATTCATCTGAAGACTTGAAGAAAATGTAACTGGCTCTTGGGCATTCACTTAGTAGAAACAGAACTTTGGGAAGTGTCAAAAAGTATCATTAAAAGGATAAATAAAGTCTGTGACCAACACTAGATTTCAGATCTGAAAGCGACTTCAGAGGCCAACAAGCCAACGTCTTCATTTTAGAGATAAAACATGAGAGCAGAGACCCAGGGACCTGGGCAACCCCTCCCGCTAGTGAGGGCCAGAGACAGGGCTGGAGGATCAGGCCTCCTGACCTACTCTTGCCATTCAATCTGAGCCCTTTGGAGAGCAACACCTAGGATATATACCCTGTGTATATTTCAGAGAAATGCAAATCAAGTTCAAAGAATCAAATATCTGAAGAGCCGCTCTGTCCTGAGGGTCTTTGACCACACTCTTCCTCTGTCTGGGATGCTCCTCCTCCCCTGGTTCACCAGGCTGGCTCCTTCACATCCTTCAGATCTCAGCATAAATGCCACATCCACCGAAAGACCTCTGAATGTCCAGTCTAAAGTTGATCCCCTATTATTACCTCTCAGAGTCCAGTCTTTCCTTCATACACTGAGCAGAGTTTATTAGTAAGTGTACTTGTCTATTTCCTCTCTCCTCCACTGCCCTTTACATTCTATGCAATCGAGGACCAGGGCTGTTTGCTTAACTCCTCTGTTAAGTGTCTGGCATGTGGGAGGGCTGGGTGTTCTCCGCTTTCCCCCCATCCACACACTCCAGTCTTCACCCTGCCCTGGATCTGGGAAGCTGACCTTCATTGATGGCATCCATAGATTCCTGTGACCTCTGGCTTCCGGTTAAGTTCTGACAACAAGAGGGGCAGGTGGGAGACGAAAGGGCAGGAGAAGAAGGAGTTCTGTTTTCATCCTCTTGCTCCGTCCTGTGTTAGCAGGTTGCAGTGTGTAAGATGGAATCCTTCGATCCCAAGTCACAGATTCTGTCTGGGCTCTTTCCTGGAGTTGACCTCCTTCCTCCTGCCCCTTTGGAGTGGTAGAGGGGTAATGGCTCCCCTCTGTGGCTAGCTCTAGTTAATGCATCACATCATTGTTTTATTTTAACCTCACCCAAACTTTTGGAAATAGGTATATCATTTTTTAAATGTTTCTCAGGGACCTCATCTGAATGTGCTTTCTCTGTATTGCTGAGTCTCTAACAGATGCAGTAGATGTTTAACAAGTTTTAATTACATATATCAAAATGGAAGAAGAATCAGATGCATTTCCTAAGAGCTCCAGGGAGGAGAACCAAGATTACCAGGTGGAAATCGATGAAACAGATTAGTGGTATGTTTGAAGGAGAAAGCATCAGAGAAATGTGAAGGCAATTGTCAAGGAAGGTGAATGGCTCTTGTATTGAGATTGCAATAGATGCTTGCTAAATGAAATACTTTTAGCCATCATGATGTTGCATACATCTCCAACTGAGGGAACAGGGCAGCCTGCATGACCTTGGTGTCCAAGTGAGTCTTTGGGGTTCGTCTACATACAATACAAGTCAGTTTTTCCTTTTCCCATGATGAAAAACAAAAATGCTGGGCTAAGTAATTTGTACAACCTCTTTCAATTCTAAAATTCCTCAGTTCAGTATTCTCATGATGTGAACTGGGTACGGTGTGACTTGGGAATTCTTACAAAGGAAGAAAACAGTATCAGTAGTATATTTTGCTTTCAGTGGGTGGAGGCATGTTAGCAGCTGCTAAAGCTGCCATTTGTCAGAACTCTGCTTAACCCTTTAACCCTAGACTCTTAGGTCAGTCAAGTCTACTCACACACCACATGGCCAGTGTCTATCCACGAGCATTTCCAACTTGCAGGCAGGGATGGAGTTTCCCTCATCATTGCACTCTCCAACATGGAAACTGGAATACTGAAGGTGTTCAATGAAATCAACATTCAGATAATAGAGGAAATTAATGTTCATGGCAGAGTTCCCTGGCTTCTCCTGGTCACTGCCTTTAAGCCTATTTTGATTCTGAATTTTCCTGGCTCCTAACCCCTTTTGACTAAATGTTCTGTTCCTGGCCCCATATTTTCTGCTTGGAGCCAATGGCAGCCCTGGCTTCTCCAGAACTGGCCTTGATAGTGCCATCCGTGGAGTTTGAATCCACATGCTGTTTCTGTATCCCCAAACACATCCTTTTAGATGCCGTTTAAAAACCAAATTTTAACAAAATTTTCAAGTTACGTGCAAAATGCGTCTCCTTCCTTTCATACTCACCTAATTCCTGACCTTTGCTTCATCACTAACTTACATTTTCTTAATCCCTATCTGAAAAAACAACGATTTTCTGAGTAATTAAACTGCTTAGAATATCAACACATTCTCAGTAACAAAAAAACCCATAATTAACTTGTTCTAAGAAAATGTCACAGACCCCTCCTGCGGCAGTAGTGGTTCAATACATTTAGTAGTAAAAATATGCCATGTGTCCATCCATTTCAATTTCCTTTTGTCTTTTGGGCACTGAGCTATTTTTTACCACAACACTTTTATTCTAAATATGTATTTTTTCCTCTTATATTCACCAATTCTCCAACTCTCCAGAAAACAACTGGGTGCCCTACATTTCAATTCAATTCAATTTTGTTGCCAACTCCCAAGAGTTGGCACATACCTCTTAGGGTCAAGAGCTCAGTCTCACAAGACGGCTCCCACTTCAGACACTAGTCGCAAGTCCTGAGGAGCCTGTACTTCTAATAGTCTATACAGTAGGGGTTTTCCATGACTCTTTTCTCAGGTTTAATAATTTGCACAACAGTTCACAAAACTCAAAGAAACACTTCACTCACATTTTATGGCTTATGATAAAGGCCACAAACTCAGAAGCAACCAATGGAAGAGTGCACGGCGTAAAGCATGGGGAGGCACACAGAGTATCCCTGCTCTCTCTCAGTGCACCAACGTCCCGGCACCTGTGTGTTCACAAACCTGGAAGCTCTCTGAGCCTTGCCATTTAGCAGTTTTTATGGAAGTTTCATTTCATGGGCATGACTGATATAATCATTGGCCATTGGCGACTGAATTCATTCTCCAGTCCCTTCCCTCTTCTCACAGGTCTAGGGGTGGTGGGACTGAAAGTCTCGGCTTTCTAATCATGCCTTGGTCTTTCCTGAGGCTGTGCAGGGGCCTCCAGCCTCCAGCCACCAGCCATCTCATTAGTATACAAAAAAGACACCTAATCACTCTGGACATTGCAAGGGTTTTAGGATCTATGTGCCAGGAACTGGGGACAAAGACCAAATATATATTTCTTATGATGGCACAGACACATACCTAGACTGCATTTCTCAGCCTCACTGGCAGCTAGGTGGCCATGTGACTGAATTCTGCCTGATGGAATGTGTACACGAGAGACGTCTGTGGCCAACAGGTCTGCTCCCTAAAATTCTCCAAAGCTAACCTCAATGTTCTCTCCTCCTTTGTTTGCTGCTTGGAGGTAGAATGTTCAGTGATGGACTCAGAGGCCCTTGAGCATGTCAGAGCTAGTGGGTGAAGGATCCCGAGGTCCTAAATGATAGCAGAGTCTGCAGATGAAAGATCCTGTGTCCTTGAATAAAACAGAGCACCCCCACCTACCTACCTACATTACAATGTGACACTGATAAGAAGTAGACCTTTATTGTGTCAAGCCACAGAAGGGGCTGTTTGTTAAGCAGTTGGCCTCCACTGACTAACACAACACACCCGCATGCCTCAGACTTTGAGACTCCAAACCAGCTTCCTTGACTCTCTAGGATGATGCTTCTTCTGGAAAAAATCTGACTGATTTTAAAACAAGGATTTCCCTTAAGTCTCTTTTCAATGGTGTGTGTGTGTGTGTGTGTGTGTGTGTGTGTGTAGAGTCAAAGGAGTTTCTTTCAGATCGGCTTTGATGTCTAATAATCCTGTCCATGCTGTTACAAGTAAAATGACCCAAATAGAAAACTGGCATCTTAGAGAAGGGAAATAGGAAGCTGTCCCCATCATTTCTGGTGTTCAAGGATTACTGTGGCAGAACTATTCTTTTCTCCCAGCCTGTGCTGTCTTTGGCAGAGGCTCTAACTTATGACCTATCTAAATTAAAGTTTTCCCTTGGAGATGGATTTTATGAGGGGAACTTAGCAATTAGGAAAGAATGGCTAGGTCTCTGCCCTGTAGAGTGGGCCAGAAATGTCACATCCAAACCCTGAGATACAAAACACTTCCCCTGATTATCCAACGACCAAGTGCATTTTAATGATTTGGTTCTTCTCTTCAACCCGTCGTCAGCTGCCCAGGGAATGTGAAATGAAGGAAATATCCAGCTGTTTCCTAGTTGTTTTTGGTCATTTCTCTAACAGACATTATCAAAAATATAACAGGAAAAAAGCCAAGGCAAGAAGGGCTTCATTTTGTCCTTGGTGATTTTTGCTCTGATTGATGACTGTGTTTTCTTCTGCGCTATGCGATGAGCTGGCCGATGTGGCTACAGCTGGGATAATCAGCTGCAACATGGAAAACCCAAAACCACGGCATCTGGGGAGCTTTCCAAAGGCTAATTGGAATTGTTTACCATGGGGTTTCTTCTTAAATGATTCACTACTCTGCAAAACCAGTACGGCTAAATTAAATTGTAAATTTGTCCATCGCAAAAGGCTGGGAAGTACCCCTTTTATCTGTGTCCCATTTCGGCATCACAATGGAGTTGGAAAAGTGTTTCACTGTTATCAGTAACAATATTTGCAGTGAGTTTTTCATAGAGAAATGGTGACTGACCTGTCCATAGAAAGAGAAATTTCATTTTCCTAAAGTCTTGAGATCATCTAGGGCAGGAGTGGTTGGGAGATAGGCAGATGGGTATAAGTATGGATTTTGCCTCTTTCAGTTACTGTGACTTTGAAAAGTTCATGGAAACCTCCCTAGGTTGTATTTCCTCTCTTGTAAACGACTGACGACAATATCCACATCACGGGTTACTTAGGGGTTTAAGTGGGAGAATAAGTGATCAGCACCTGACACTTAGTAGATGTTCAGTAAATCCTGTCTTCCAGAGATTGGCAGAAAAGAGCCTGGGATCCCTGTGTTATCCTGCTCCCTCATGAACTCTAGAAGACAGCGAGAGAGAGAGAGGGAAAGAGAGAGAGCGCGCAAGCGAGCATGGAGGGGAGGAAGTGGTCATCTGGTGAGAGAGTCACTGCAGAGTGGTCAGAGATCTTAAAGATGGGAACATTTCAATCTCCTTGCTTCCATCAGAGGTCGAATTCAGGGTTGCAGGAAGGGGGGTGGCATGTCAGAAGCCCCCTAGCTCACAGGAGATGGAGCCAGAACTCAGACCTGCTCCTTTGCCATAGTTTAGGCCGTGCAAATTTTCTCCCTAATGAAAATAGGCATTATTTATTGAGCACATACTAGGTGCCAGACATTTACAACAACCTTGTGAGAAAGGCTTTATAACTCCCATTTCATTGATGAGGACACTGAGGCTCAGAGAGGCAAAGTTACTTGCCCAGAGTCGTATAGTCACTCGGTGTGTGGCGAAGCATGCCTGGTCTACCAGACTGCAAAGCCTTTGTTCATCACACTGTTTGATGCTACTGGAAAGAGGCTCTGAGATTTACGAGCATGCTTCAGTTTCAGAGGTTAGAACATGTGCAGATGAACTAGGGGTAGAGGATTTGTAAGCTGAGCCTTTTCTGTTCATTTGTTCCATACCACATGTAAAAGTTCAATCAGCAAAATCACCTCTGGCCAGCAAAAGAATCACTTCCTGCCCATCTTTTTAAATTGTATTCTCCTGATGATTTTCAAGGGGGCTCAGAGCCCAGATTAATTTGACACAATAACAGAGCAAACCAGCTTCGTTCCCACAAACTTCACGTCCAAGTGGCTATGAGGTGACTTCAGTTCACTATCCGGTGCAGACTGGAATGGTCAGCCTTCAGGGTATCCCCAAACCCACAGCAGACCCGGCCTCTTGGTGCCCAGATGGAAGGGTGGAAACAGAAGGGCCAGCCCATTTGTCTAATTTCTGTCTCTTGGCCAGCTAGTGGGATCTCTTCAAGAGCTTTGTGTGGCAGCTGCAGCGTCCTGGAAAGAGCTTGGCAAATTAGAAAGGAAAACACACCCGAAGAGGAAATGCTGCTTGCAGCCCGGGCAGCTTTTGCATTATCACCATCTCCTCTTTTGTGCTGAGTTTCAGATCTGTGACTTTCTAACAAAAGGATTTTCTGACCCAAACCTCCAGCTTGTTGTGAAAAACCATGCACAAAAGTGGAGTCAGCTGGCACAGCCCGTGTGACCTTGTGCCAGTGACTCCACAGCTCCTCTATTTCCGTGGGGGAGCAGAGCATAGTAATGAAACAGAGGGTGGCTTTGCCATTTCCCAGCGATTTGGCCTTGGACAAACATCTTGCCTTCTTTTGACTTCAATATCCAGATCTACAATGGAAAACGACAACAGTACTCACTTCAAAGGCTGTCAGGGAATTAAATGAGCTCACAAGTATGGAATCCTTAGAACAATCCTGAGTCCCTGCTACATGCCCTGTGGGTTCAGTGTACGCTGTTATTAAATTTTCTCATCAGTAAAATGGGAATACTAATAGCACTTGCATAGGATTGTTGTGAGGTTCAAATGACCAGATGTTTCTGAAGGGCTTAGTACACAGTAGGTGCTAGGAACTAAATACCAGATCTCATGCAGAGAGGCTGAGCAGAGATGCCTTTGAGAGGGATCTGGAGATCTTGAATGCGGACAGCCAAGTCTTGTCTCTGCCAATTACCAAATAAGAATTAGACAGATCAGGTCATTAACTTATGCAGTTTATTGTTTCAGGAGGTGATATTTGAGAAAAATGAAAAAGTCAGGCAGGCAGCAGGGTGTGTGGTAAAAGCACAGTGGGCTGGGGTCAGAAGTCCCGGCTTGGAATCCTGACGCAACCGTCCAGATGTAGGTAGCCTTGGGCAAATCTCTTCTTCACTTGGGCTTCAATTTCTTCTGTAAAAGGAGAATTTGGTGATGTCCCAAATTCCTTCTAATGCTAATACCAGATAATTTAATGTTGTTTTTGGGCATCAATCCCATTCACTGCTAGTGGGAATGGTAAAACAGTAAATTTATTCAAGTGAATAATTTAGCATGATGTAGTTCATATGAAGATGTGCACAACCACCTCCATATCGCACATCTCAATAATTTTATACCTGTTCATTCAAAACAATTTATTGAACCCTAATTGTGTCCCAGGTAATTTTCTAGTAGCTGGGAGTACACCCGTGAACAAAACAGATAAAAATTCCAGCTGTCGAGGAGTTTATGTTCCAACAGAGTAGACAAATCACTCACAAGAAAAGGATTTTAAAAGATAAGTGCTTAAGGGAAACTGAAAAAGTAGGGAAGTTTGTGGTTTTGGATGGGGTGTCTGTTTCCCCGCTGGATGGGAGCGTGGCCTCATCCAGGGCAGTGCCTGGTATGCAGTAGGTTCTGAATAAAGGTTAGGCGAACAAACGTCCAAATGAGCAGACCCTGAATCCTGAAAACACTGATTTGATGCACATGTGTATAGTCTGTGTATTTTCATCTGAAATGAATTAGCGCCAGCAGTTTCCAGAGCAGAGCTGAAATGATTGCATTACCATTATTTTAAATCTCAGAAGCACTAGGGAATGAGAGCCACAGCCTCCTCCCAAACCAAGCCAAGCAGAGGAGGCCCCAGGACAGCGTTATCTGCACATTGCTGCCCCCTGGTGCTGGTATTAAAATATGACCACATTTGCTTACCTCTAGGGTAAAACAAATTAGGCTGGTGCAAAAGGAGTTGTGGGTTTGGCCATTGCAAGTAATGGCAAAAACTGCAAATACTTTTGCACTAACCGAGTATCGGTGAGCACACAAGACCATCATTGCAGTATTGGGATTAAACTGTCACTGTAGTGACTACATCTGACCAATCCAAAAATCTGGACAATATGGCCTTAAGGGGTCAGTGGCTACAATATGAGGACTATCTCAGGTAAGTCAGTGCAGTGATTTTATTTTCATGATGACAACAATGAGACACTTGCGTCCACTTATCACAGTGGTCCCAGCTTGAATTCTATTTCATTTGTATGCACATTCCCCATCTGACCTCATATCAGGGTGGCTGGTAATCAGATAGTTTCCTAACCACCCTAAGCCCTTGTTTTCTCATCTAAAAACAGAAGAAAAATAATACTTACTAAATAAGGTTTATTCAAAAAAGATAAGAATAGTCATTTGAAAGAAAATAGTAAAATATCAGGCACCCATTAGATGCTTAATAAATGCTTTTAGGAGCAAGGTTGGGAAACATTGACATTCATGGAAACTTAAAAAACATTTCGAGATTCTTAAGTGACAAGAATTCTCTGATGAATTATTCCTGGCATTGAGTTCCTTGTAAGCTAATAAACACGATCAAACTGAAAAATTCTAATAAACTTTGTGTGTATTTTTTCTCCAGGTGTGTTTCTGTCAGAGTACTTTGAAAATCATTAGGTTGAAAATGTTGCTATCTTTTGTGTTTGAAGGTAACACTATTTACCCGATTTCTTTTTTTCTTTTGTTCTGATTGAGAATAGCATTATATTATAAAAACTAATGTTTCCTACATTGGGAACCTAGGAAAACTGCCTTGAGGCTTGCCTCTTAGAGTTCTGCTATGGTGTAAATGTTTGTATCTTTCTAAAAATTCATGTGTTGAAACTTAACCACCAATGTAACGGTGTTAGGAGGTGAAAACATTGAAAGGTGATAAGGTTTAGTGCCTTATAAACCAGGCCCCGGAGAACTGCCTTGCCCCTCTGCCATGTGTGATCATCGCAAGAAGGCACCATCTATGAACTAGAAAACAGTCTGCCACCAGAGAGTGAATCTGCCATGCCTTGATCTTGGACTTCCCAGCCTCCAGGCCGATGAGAAATAGATTTCTGCTGTTCATGAGCTACCTAGTTTTGGTATTTTCTTAATGGCAGCACAAGTGAACTAAGATGAGTTTCTATTTGACGAATCGATTCCTTTTCTTTTTAAAAAAATGTATAGGTTTTTAAAGTTACTACATCAGTGATATGTGATTATTGTTAAAAAAAAAATGAAACATTACAGAAACACATGGTCTATAAAGGAAACGTTTTCCATAATGCCAACTTTCTTGTAAAGGTTTGGCATATGATCGTGTTCATTTTGTTTAATAAATATACCAACTTGTATGTGAGTGTTTTAACAAAAATGGGATCATACTAACATTTTTTTTGCAATTTGATTTTTTTTAACATTAGGCATCTTGGATAAGTTCTACATCTTTCTGCCACTTTTCTCTCTCTCTGTCTGTCTCTCTTTTTCTCTCTGTAATTGATGTATAGTATTCCATGGTGAGGTGTACCAATTGTAACTCTGCAGTTTCCTTTCTAGGTGGTCAGCTGCCTTTGTCCAACAGAAGATCAAAGATCCCACCCATGCATGGTATCTCAAAGACTGGGGATGGGGATGAAGACAGCAAGTGGGAGTGTCCTCATTTGAGACTGTATTTGAGTGAGCAGTAAGTAGTGCGTAGCTGAACCTGTAGAGGCTGAAGGGCCTGGAGGCATTGTGGACAAGGCTCCTTGGCAGCTGAAAGACGAGTGGTGTGCTATGAATCCCACCTTACCTATAAGAATGATACACTTTAATTGGAGGGTTCTTATTGTTTCTATTTTAAGCTTCACTCATACTTATTCAGTCAACAGACATGTTTGAGGGTCTACTCTCAGGCAATCATGAATGCAGAGATAAATTTTCTTAATAGATAAAAACTGGTCGGTATTCACAGAGCAATAATCAATTACATTCTACAGGACACAATTCATTTGCATTGATCTGGACACAAATATTTACATGACTAAATTTTCTACAACTTACAGAGTAGTAGAAGGATTCAAAGACAATGAAACTGGGCATGGTGCCTCATGTGGTGCTCAGTCCCAGCACTTTGGGAGGCCAAGGTGGGCAGATCACCTGAGGTCAGGATTTTGTGACCAGCCTGGCCAATGTGATGAAATCCTGTCTCCGCTAAACATACAAAAATTATCTAGGTGTGGTGGTGCACACCTGTAATCCCAGCTACTTGGGAGGCCGAGGCAGGAGAATAGCTTGAATCTGGGAGGTAGAGGTTGCAGTGAGCCAAGATGGCACCAGAGACATCAGCCTGGGTGTCAGAGCAAGACTCTGTCTTAAAAAAAACAAATAAACAAACAAAAAAAAAACTTAAAAAAAAAAAAAACAACAAAGAAACTGAAAGGCAGAGATCACTCAGAAGGGTATATTAGCCTGAACACCCTGGAATTTTTTTCTTCCTCTCATTTTAAACACTTTTGGAATTTTAATGGACAAATATCACCTTAATATACAACTGAAAAAATGTGGCATGTAAATGCCAAGACCATGGAGATAAAGGCAACTGAAAAACAGCAGAATTAATTTATCTGTAACATGACTTTGGTAGGAGGAAAGTACACCAGTCTTTCTACAAAACAGAAAGGAAGTATCGATACTGATGTAGATAGCACACATTTCTGCTTGACATTGGAGGGCCCACATAGTGACACTCAATGTTTATTACGGGGTGAGGGAGACTTCACCATAGATCGCAGCTGTTTCATTCAACCTGAACTTCCAGGTCAGCTAGAAGCTTTCAGACATCAGCAGATGTAAACCTGAGCATCTTCCTCTCCAGGTGCTCCGACGGCCCAGGTGCTTCTTGCTCAGTTCCTGTCACTGAGCTCTGGGGCCTCTTTTCTTGCCTGAGTTGTATCTCCTCTTTGATTCCAGTTTCCCTGGTTTGATATTAAGTTTTTCCAAGAAAATAGGACTTTACTTTCTATTTTCATCCCTGGTGATATTGTTCTGATTATAGGATTGTGATGGTTAATATTGTCAACATGATTGGATTGAAGGATGCGAAGTATTGTTTCTGGATGTATCTGGGTGTGGTCAGAAGAGATTAACATTTAAATCCGTGAACTGGGAGAGGAGCACCCACACATAATATAGGTGGACACCATCCAATAGGCTGCCAGCGTAGCTAGACAAAGCAGGCAGAAGAAGGTGGACGAAGCCGACTCGCTGAGCCTTCTGGCCTTTATCTTTCTCCCATGCTGGATGCTTCCTGCACTCAAATATCAGACTCCAAGTTCTTCGGTTTTTGGACTCTTGGACTTACACCAGTGTGTGCCAGGGGCTCTTGGGTTTTTGGCCACAGACTAAAGGCTGCACTGTTGGCTTCCCCACTTTTGAGGTTTTGGGACTCAGGTTGATCCACCACTGGTTTCCTTGCTCCTCAGCTTGCAGACAGCCTACTGTGGGGACTTCACCTTGTGATCGTGTGAGTCAGTTCTCCTTAATAAATCCCCTTTCGTATATACATATATTCTATTAGTTCTGCCCCTCCAGATAACCCTGACTAATACAAGGATCACATCCAATCATTGGGACTTTTGGAGTACCCTGGATAGAGGCCATCCTGTGTCTCCCACCCGCTGAGCTCAGAAAATAGAGAAAAACTGCAAGCTTCTGGAGAACCTTCAAATATCATATTTAAAGAAAATTTAATTTACTTCCTTTTGGTTGAGCTCTTGTTTTGAAACCATACATCAGCTAAAGTGGGTTCTCTTTTGGAATTCAAGTGAAAGGACTTAAATATAATTCTGTATACAGAAGAGTTATTTGTCTTTTCCCATCTCTGAAGGGATTTGAAGGGTGGGGTGCGATGGGATAGTTTTTAAGCCTTTTTCAATCATTTCTGAATCTCCTGCTGCCCATATATTCATTGGGTCATTGGTTATGACAATTCTGTCACAATGCTCAGCATAGTGTGTCCTTGTTCTGTTTCAAATTGAGCCACTTCCTTCATTGATTTGCACCAAAAGTATCTACTCACACAAGACCCACATGAGTGGCTGTTTGGGCTGAGATGAGGGTTACATCATAGCAATGCACAAATCACTCCTAAATGCATGCTAGCAACCAAATTCCTTTCTTCAACGTTCCTTTAGCCATCCTTTTACGCCGCTTGGTTATTTTCTCTTTTTTTCCCATTTCTATTTCTTCCCCTCTTCTCTTGTCTCCTCTTTCTCAGGAGGAAAAAGGTGAAGTTTTAATCCCTTTTTTAGAGTAATCCAACTTTTTCTCAGCCTCTGTTGTCTCTCCCAAGTTCAAATCCAGACCCTCTTTTGTATGGCCCTATGTATTCAACATTCTTCTTAGTTGCAAGCAACAAAAATGAATTCTAGATGAATTGAGCAGAATAATTTATTGAAGAAAAATTAAAGAGTTCAAGAATTGGCAGGGTTGCTGGAGAATCAGGTGCAGAAAATGAACAGGTACAAATGGAGAGTGAGCTCCAAGACCAGTGTGAAACCGTACAGAAACACCTGGTAGGGCCACTGCTAGGTGGCTACATGTCCTAGCTGGTACCACCACCCACACTGTGGTCTGCTGGAGCCCCACTACTCCTGCAAACTGGCCTCCCACCAAGCCCCATACACATGAGAAGGGGATCAAGATCCCGGAGAATCGAGTAAAATGACAACTGTTCACCACAACTCAGGCTTTGGTGAACAAAGAACTATCTATTCTGCGTTTCTCTTTACTCTTCCCTCTCTCTTTTGACCACCCTGTAAAGAGACATTTCCCACTGATGACCTAAATCGTGTCCTCTGCCTTCCCAGTCCTTGGCCTCACTGCCTGCTCCTTAGATGCAGAACTGGCCACAATCAGTTCTTTTTAGCTACAATCATTCTTGTTTCTAATCATTTTGTTCCCTATGACTAATTTTGCCCACATCAATCTCCGTGACAATTCTATAAAACAGATATGATTATTCCTCATTTTACAGACAAAAAAGCTAAATCATGGAAATGTTATGTGTCTCAGTCAAGGCCACACAGCTAGAAATAGTGGAAACAGATTTCAAACTCAGGGCTGTCTGATTCCAAAATTCATGTTCTCATTCTAAAGTTTTTTAATTTTAATTTTTTATTTTTATCAAAACTATGTATGCTAAATTATTATTTTGTATTAATATTAATAACATAAGCACATAATTAATAACATAAGCAATTTATTTACCTCTATGGCTGTAAATAAATTGCTATTGTTGCCATTTCTTGATCCACTTTGACAATGGCTCTCTTACCTCCAAGTACTAAATATCAGTATTAATATTTAATTGTCTTCCCAGCATGCTACTCTGCTATCATCACTTTTTCCCCTACCCACCATTACAATTTTATCATAATTTTGCTTGGAAACTACTCACAATATTGAATGGATATTTTATAATGACTAGGCAAGCTCTATTGACAGCTATGCCATGGAATACACTATGATGCTATTGTAAAGAGTATCTTCACTCTGATTTCATTTTCTGTTTCTTGTCAGTAATTAAAAATGTCATTATTTTCTTTTGTATTGACCATGTATCCAGCAATCTTGCTATATTAGCTTATTAATTCCAACAGCTTATCTGTAGTTTTCTTGGCTTCTTTACATTCATAATCCTATCTTTGTATAATTGCAGTTTTCCCCTTCCTAATTTTCCTTTTTTCCTTGAAGTAAGCTTGATTGAGGTATATAATTCATATGCAATTAAATGAATCCATTTTCAGTGTACAATCTAATGACTTTAGACACATGTATGTAACCAGGTCAGTATCACTACAAACAAGATAAAGAGCCTTTCTCTCGTGTCCCTGGCCAGGCAGTAGCACCCCACATTCTCAACTCCAGGCAACTGCTGATCTGATTACATATTGTTTCTTTTCTAGAGGTTTTTTTTTTTCTTGAGGCAGAGTCTCACTCTGTCACCTAGTCTGGAGTGCGATGGCGTGATCTCAGCTCACTGTAACCTCCACCTCCTGGGTTCAAGCTATTCTCCTGCCTCAGCCTTCCTAGTAGCTGGGGTTACAGGCACCCACCACCACTCCAGGCTAATTTTTGTATTTTTAGTAGAGAAGGGTTTCTCCATGTTGGGCAGGCTGGTCTCAAACTCCTCACTTCAGGCTATTTGCCCACCTCCACCTCCCAAAGTGCTGGGATTACAGGCGTGAGCCACTGCACCTGGCCAAGTATTTTTTTTTTTGCTTGTGTCTTCTTATTGTTTCCGATGTTGGTTATTTGACCTTTCCTCTTTTTGTCTTAGTCTTAGCATCTTTTTTTGTTTGGCCATGGGTTTAACAGTTGTGTTAATCCCCTTAAATCACAAACTTGATTTGTTGATTCTGTTATATGCTAATTTCCTATTTCATTGATTTCTGCTCATCCCTGTGTTATTTCCTTCTTTGGGCTTAATTTACTTTTTTTTTTTTTTTAAATAAATTGATGCTTAGATTATTAATTTTCTTTTTTCAAAATAATTTCAACTTTTATCTTAGATTCAGGGGGTACATGTGCAGGTTTATTACATGAGTAATAAATGCTAAGGTTGGGGGTATGAATGTCCCGACATCCAGATTGTGAACAGAGTGCTGAACAGGTAGTTTCACCCCCTGCCCCCTTCTCTTTCTCTCTGCTCTAGTAGTTCTCAGGGTCTGTTGTTCCCATCTTTATGTCCATGTGTACCCAATGTTTGCTCCAACTTACACGTGAGAGCATATGGTATTTGGTTTTCTGTTTCTGTGTTAGTTTGCTTAGAAGAGTGGCCTTCAGGTGCATCCATGTTGCTGCAAAGGACATGATTTCATTGTTTTCTATGGCTGTGTAGTATGTATAGGGTATATGTATCATATTTTCTTTATCTAGTCCACCATTTATGGGCTCCTAGGTTGATTCCATGTCTTTACTATTGTGAATAGCACTGTGATAAGCATGTGAGTGCATGTCTTTCTCTCTCTCCCTGTTTTTTTTTCCTTTTTTTTTGAGATGAAGTCTTGCTCTGTTGCCCAACCTGGAGCGTAGTGGCATGATCTCAGCTAACTACATCCTCCACTTCCTGGGTTCAAGCAATTCTCCTCCCTCCGCCTCCCAAGTAGCTGGGATTACAGGTGCACACCACCACGTCTGACTAATTTTTGTATTTTTAGTAGAGATGAGTTTCGCTATGTTGGCCAGACTGGTCTCAAACTCCTGACCTTGTAATTTGCCCTCCTTGACCTCTCAAAGTGCTGGGATTACAGGCACATGCCATCCTGCCTGGCCGCATGTGTCTCTTTGGTAAAACAATTTATTTTCCTTTGTATATATAACTGTTAATGGGATTGCTGGGTTGAATGGTAGTTCTAAGTTCTTTGAGAAATCTCCAAACTGCTTTCCACAGTGGCTGAAATAATTTACACTCCCGCGAACAGTGTATAATAAGCATTCCTTTTCCTCAGTAGCCTCACCAGCATCTGTCAATTTTTGACTTTTTAGTAATAGCTATTCTAACTAGTGTCCATGATATCTCACTGTGGCTTTCACTTGCATTTCTCTGTTGATTAGCAGTGCTGAACATTTTTTCATATGTTTGTTGACCACTTGTATGTCTTCTTTAGAGCAGTGTCTGTTCATGTCCTTTGTCCACTTTTTAATGGGGTTGTTTTTTGCTTGTTGAATTATTTAAGTTTCTTATAGATTCTGGATATTAGGCCTTTGTTCGACACATAGTTTGTGAATATTTTTTCTCATTCTTTAGATAATCTATTTACTCTGTTGATAATTTCTTTTGCTGTGAAAAAACTTTTTAGTAGTTTAATCGTCTTATTTATCAATTTTTGTTTTTGTTGCCGTTGCCTTTGAGAACTTAATCATAAATTCTGAACAAGGCCAATGTCTTGAATGATGTCTTCTAGGTTTTCTTCTAGGATTCATATTGTTTGAGGTTTTACATTTAATTATGTAATCCATCTTGGGTTGATTTTTGCATATGTTGAAAGATAAGGGTCTAGTTTCATTCTTCTGCATATTGCTAGCTATCGCGGCCCCATTATAGAATCGGGGGCCCTTTCCCCATTGCTTATCTTTGTTGACTTTGTCAAAGAGCAGATGGCTGTAGGTATGCAGCTTTATTTATTCTGCTTGGCCTATGTGTCTGTTTTGTATCAGTACTATGCTGTTTTGATTACTGTAGCCATATAGAATAGTTTGAAGTCAGGTAATGTGATGGCTCTAGGTTTGCTCTTTCTGCTTAGGATTGTTTTGGATATTTGAGTTTTGTTTTTTTTTTTATGGTTCCATATGAATTTTAGAATACTTTTTTCCCAATGATTATTGATTTTCAATCTCTTATCTTTTTCTAACAGACTCTAAATTTTCCAGTAAACACAGATATCTACATCCTAGACATTTGGAAATATTGCATTTTTCTTACCACTTGCTTCAAAATATTTTAAAATTTCCAGTGATTTATTCTTTGACTCATGAGTTATTTGAAATTTTATTTATTCACAAATATGAGTATTTTCTAGTTATCTTTTTGTTATCAATTTCCAGTTTAATTCTACAATGGTCAGAATACATTCTATGTGATTTTAATCTTTGTGAATTATTCAGACTTGCTTTTCAAAAATACTGTTAAGTGTCCCACACGTATACATGATAGTTTGTAAATTATGTGGTTGTTGTGTGCAGAGTTCAAAATAAGTAAATTAGGTTGTCTTAACTGTGTTATCAAATCTTTTATACCTGTACTAATTTTTCACTTGTTCGGTTGCTTACTGAGAGAGCTGTATTAATCTCCACCATTATGATTATAAATTTGCATATTTTTCTGTTTAGCTCCATTAATCATTACTGCTTTAGATGTCTTGAGGCCATATTATTAGGTACATATACATTTATAAGATATCTTCATGATAAAGTGAGCATTTTATCTCATTTCCAAATGACCCTCTAATAATGCTTCTTGCCTTGAAGTCTGCTGGATCATACCAATAATTTTTTAACTCTAATTTATTGACATGCAGTTTCATACAATATAATTCACCCTTTGTATGTGTACAGTTGAATGAGTTTTGACAAATGTGTATAATCGTGTAAGCACCACTATGAACAAGATAAACGCTATTTCCATCACTTTATAATACTCCTTCTTGCCTCTTTGGTGTCAGTACCATCTTACTACTTCTCTCAGCATGCTACTCTTTCACTTATTTGCCACCTTTTAAAAAAAGTATTATTTCAATCTTCCTCTACACTAGCTTGTTATAAACTTCTTACTGTGTTTATAGTTTATGGTGTTATTAATATTCTAATTGGTATGTAAAACATACATAGTAAGTTTTACAAAATTGTATACATTAATGACATTTTATTGGTTATCCTAGAGTTTACAATATGCTGCTTTTCTGACTTATTAAATGTTTTTAAATGTCCCAGTTCATGCAAAGATAATAGAATG